>PVKS010043474.1:0-14866 GCA_004027875.1 Aplodontia rufa | reverse complement strand
TGAGCTACAACCCCAGCCCTTTTTTTATTTTTATTTTTATTTTGAGACAGGGTCTAAGTTGCTGAGAGTGGCCTTGAACTTGCAATCCCACCTCAGCCTCCTGAGTCACTGGGATTACAGGCATGCACCACTGCACCTGGCCCCAAACCTTGATTTTGAATTCTTTTCTGTGATAGATTTTTCTCAGTGAGAATTTGTTTCCTTTTCTCTTCCTCAAGTTAACTCCAGATTGAAACCCAGGCCTCCTTTTGCTTGTCCAAGTGCCAACCTGAGGAGCAGGCCCTGGAGCCAGCTGCCCGACCAGCCCCCATGCCTGCCATTGCCCCGCTGCCAGAGCTCTACCTTTCGTGCTGTCATAGATGATGTTCTTGCAGAGCAGGTCATTGTGACAGAACACTACAGGGGAATCCAGCTGGGACAGGTGCTCTTTCAGCCAGGCCAGCTCCCATTCCAACACCTCCAACTTAGGGACATCTGCAGAAAGGCTGGACAGTAGGAGAAAGGCGACTGGTGGAGGGAGGTGAACACAGACGGGCAGGCGCTGGCCTCCAGGTCCCGAGATCCAGACTCATCACTCCCCCTCACTGCCAAGACCTTGGACAAATGGCCAACCTCTCAGACCCTCACTTTTGTCATCTGTAAGCTGGCACTAATGCTTCCTGTCCTTCTAATTTCTGTGGTTATAGTAAGAAGCTGACTAAAACCTGGGTATGAAAGTAACTGGCAGAGATAAAAGTCACTGACCAAACGACATCTCTGCTACTTTGTGAAAAGGATGAGATGGTGAGGAAGGTACAGGGAAAGTAACAGCAAGGGACGATTCCAGACCAAGGGGGAACAAGGGCCACAGAGCAGTGGGGAAAGATGCAAGTCAGACCTGGGCCTAGGTGGCCGGGAACAATCCCTGGGAGACTCCCTCCCGGGCTTTTCCAGGGGAGGAGGCACCGTGCCCTGCAGGGCTGGAGCAGTGGCGTTCTCCTGAGGTGACAGAGGTCTTTCCTCCTGTGTCTTCATCACAGTCTAGCAATGGACAGTCACAGGCGGAAGGCACCGAGACTGTCTCACAGAAGCCCAGCAAGGAGGCAAGCGTTGCTGGGTCTACCCCTTCAAGGCAAAGGGCACTGGAAGGCCTTCCAAGGGAACAGCATTGCTCTGCTGCCCCCAGTAATTGGTCCCTTTCCGCCTTGAATTATGAATTTTTTTTAAAGGAACTTTATTTTTTCTTTTTTTTTTTTTAAGAGAGAATATCAATTTTTAGTTTTTCATGTGGCTTTGGTTGCTGACACTTTGTTGTGTACTTGGCGCTGGGGTTTGAACCCGCGTCCTTGTACATGCCAGACAAGCACCCTAACTGCTGAGCCACCGCTCTAGCCTTGAATCATGAATTTTTCCTTGTCCCGGACAGATTCTCAGCAACTTAAGGGCAGGAAAACAAAGACACCCCAACCCCTTCCAGCAGCCATTTCTGATGAAATAAAAATGCATTTGGAAATGAACGAATTGGTCAATCGGTGGAGCTGGCAGAGGCCACGCAGTCTGGTTGAGGGCACACCAGGTTCAGGTGCTCTGAACTTTGGCCGCTCAGATGCACATGGGACTGTGTGTGCTGAAAGACCCAGAAGCATCCCGGTGCAGAGGGGAAGGCTGGGGTTTTATCTTCACTTGGGTGTCTCGGATGTGTCTTTCTGTGCCCAGGGTAGCAAGAATGCCCACCTCACTTCCCCACAGCACAGGACATGGGGAGGGTACCAAGTGACCAGGGTGTTCCCATGGCCCCTCTGAAAAACGAAGTGGCTGTAGATTCCCTCCTGGGCTTTGAGAAGGTCAAAGCTGAAGGGGATCATAGGTCCTCTAGCCCCACCTGATGGGGAAACTGAGGCTCCAGGATGGAGAGAGCTTCCTCATGCCTCGGACACTGGGGCTCTGAGAGGCCTGTGGGGGCCAGGGAGCCACGGATGGGAGGGGGCTCCCCTCACCCGCACTGGGCATCTCCATCTGCAGCTCTGCATACGACAGATTTCAATCTTGGTGCTCCTTAAGGAGCCACTTCCTTTGAAGACTCCTCTTTTCTTGGACTGAGACCATCGGAAGATAAGGAGGAGGAGGCTTCCTTTGGCTTGCCCAGGTCCCCGTCTGAAAAATATGGCTTTGACATCCACATGCCTGCTGCCTGGTCCCTGACCTCTGCCTGACCCTTCCCCGCACCCCAGCCCACCCCAAGGCCACAAAGATGGTTACTGTAGAAACAGTCCTGGCTCCTATCTCCCCGGCAGCCTTACAATGCCAGGCATCCCTCCCCTGAGCACTCCAACTTCCACCAGCTCTGCCACCTTCAGTCCTGATGCCACCAGATTCTCCCAGGGCTGTGGGGTTGGCAGCAGAGTACCCACTGCCACCTTCCAAAATCCCCATCCCAGGCACATCTGCTCCTTAGAGACAACAGGAGATAAGGGATTAGGGTACCCCAGGGGAGCACTGGGGACCCCCATCAATGAAGGGATTGTTGCCTGGTCTCAGTCACTCAGCTCAGATCAGACAGGGCAAAAGTACTTTCTCTCTTCAGGAGGCTGCCTGAGCATCCAGCTTCCTGGCATTTCATCTTTGCCCTCACCAACTCACCGATCAATATCTCCCCCCCCCCAGTACTGGGGATTGAACCCAAGAATGCTCTATCTCTGAGCACCTCTGAGCTGCTTCCCACACCCCCATTTTTATTTTGACAGGGTCTCACTAAATTGCTGATACTAGCCTCAAACTTGCGATCCTCCTGCCTCAGCCTCCCCAGTCACTGGGATTACAGATATGTGCCACTGCACCTGGCCAGCATCTCCTCTTGATATCCCTGAAGCAGTTATCCACCCCACATTCCCCCAGCCACTCTGGACACCTGCAGGGCCAAACAGACACCATGGTTACAAGATCTAGTTCCACATCCCCAAATCTGACTCATCCCCCTCCTCTCAACATGCCTCTCCTGGCCAAGCTGCTTTAGATCAAGTTTCCTCAAAGTGTGGTCCCTGGCTCTGACTCCCCGGGAACCTACCTAAATGCAAGTTCCTGGGGGCCACCAAGACCTCCACCTGTCTCCAGGTTGGGCTGGGAATCTGTACTCAGAAAGTGCTCTTGGGGAACCTTCTGCTCCAAAGCCAGGACTCCCAGTCCCAGAACTTGATCAGCACTCCTCCTTTACCTATCTTCCTACCTCCAGCCCCCACTCTGCCAACCCTCCCTCCAATCAGTCCCTTGAGGTACTCACAGCTTCCTTCCTAAACCACAGTCCTGGCTCAAACACCTTCATGACTTTCCAGGGTTGAAGCCCCCACCCTCTAGAGCCAAGGTGCCGCTATAGTCTTGTCTCCCACCCTGCTCTAGGCCCTCCTGAAAACCTGCTTCTGCCAGTCTCCTCCCCTTGGCCTCCCTGGGCAAACCCCGCTCAGTCTTCTGCTCCGGCTAGAGTGGCCCCTGCTCATCTCAGCCACCACCTCTGCCAAGACTTTCCTTGGTTCCCCCATGCATTAAACACCTGGCCGCCTGCTGTCGTGAAGTGTGGGCATGTTCTGTTTACCCAGATGGCTCCTAAGCTCCTTGAGGGCAGGGCCAATGTCATGATCATTCTGACTTTTTTATTGTCTTAAATTCTAGACATTCAGTGTTTGTGAAATGAAGAACCGAATACACCAGGGTTATGAACACAAGGTGTTTATCTAGTGTAAATGATTGTTCAGCATTACCCTGCTTTGGGGCAGGTGAGGCAGTTTAGGGCAGGGATCATCTCCTTAAAGGGGCTCTGAGAAGTTCAAACTTAATTTGCCCAAAGGCAAAGCCATGGCAAGAGCACAGGGAGTTGGCCAGCTCTCCTCCCAGAATCACTCTCCTCCCAACAGGGTCACCCCCAAGGTTACACGGGGGCCAGTCGAAGGACCCTGTAGTACCAAACATGATGCATGAGCCCCAGGAGGCTGCTCTCTAGTCCCTGAGCTGCCACCAACCAGCAACGACCTTGGGCAAGTCCCATCCCCTCTTTGCATCTCACTTTTTCCATCTGTCAAATGAAGTGGTGGATGCAGAGCCCTGTTTTCTGTGTGCCATTCTAGTCCTCAGGGAGAAGGCAGTCCTTGTTCCAGAGATAACATGTGACACAGGTCTGAACATGGTCAAATAAAGGGCAGGCTGGGGCCAGCCTGGACAAATAGTCCCGAAGCAGGGCTTGATAATTGTTAAGCGGGAGGGTCCAGATAAAGTCATGTGTGTGTGTTCAACAGACACAATTGGGATAGAGTTAGTGACTGTCATCTTAGAGGAGTGAAGGAGACACCTTCTCCTAGACTTCCTGTGCATACTACTCCCATGAACATCTACAAGAAAAGTGACGCTCGAGTTAATGAGGTATTTCAAAACCCGGGTAGAGAGGACTTTGAACGTTCCCAACACACAGAAATGACAAATGAGCTGATGGATGTATGCCAGTTAACCTGATTTGATCACCACACACTTGATACATGTATCAAAATATCATCCTGTACTCCACAAATGCGTACAATTATATTTACTTTTAAACTATATTTTTAAAAATGTTTAATCCCAGCAAGGTGCATAAAGGGATCAGAGATTCACTACTGACTTTGACCTTTGGTGGGGAGGGACAGACAGGCCCCCATCCATCCAGAGCACTGCAGGGTGTGCTGGGAGTTAGGTCTGCGAAGGCCAGCAGGACGCGGGTGCTGGCCAGAGCGCGGAAGAAAAAGCTTGGGGAAAGGGAATGTGAGGATAAGTGCTGTACTTGTGCCTGGAGTTGTTCAGGAAACAGCAAGTGTCAGTCTGAACGAGGTAGAGGAGCCTCAGACAGGCAGGCAAGAGGCGGCCAGGCAAGCAGCAGGAACCCGGATGTCCTGAGGGTCTGTTGGCTGCGCAGCTGTTCTGCTGACTGACTGAGCACAGGCCTGGTTCTCAGAGCGCCCTGCCCTCCCACTGTCCAGAAGGCAGCTCAGGCAGAAAGAACCCTAGGTGGGCTGGGAAACAAGCCCTGCCTGATGGCCTGACACTGGGGAGAGCTCTGTCTCTGTGCCTCAGTTTCCTCTAAGTAAAATGGGGAGGAGTTGTGTCTGACCTCAGTCCTTGCCACAATCAGAAGACTCAAGGAAAAATAAGTGCATGTGTGTAAAACTGCTGATCTTCGTTCTTAAGATGCACTCAATCAGCTTAACTCAGCCTGCAGACAGAGGCCTAGCAACTGGGACAGGAGGAGCTGCTGGGGAAGCTCTCGGCCCCACCCCCGGCCCTGTCCCCTAAACCTCTTGTATGTGGGGAGGAGGGGGCAAGAGCCGAAAGAATGGAGAGGAGAGAGAACAGAGGACAGCAGCTAGGATGCTGGCAGCCTTGCACCCTCCCAGACCTTTGTACCTGGGGTTGATCTCATTCTTCACCAGCGTGAAATAACTGTGCATCTTGTGCCACAGGGTCGGCTTGGGCAGGCTGCCATTGGCATGGATGGTATGAATCTTTGCCATTTCTAAGGCAATTAACCTACAGCAGAAAACAGGAGGGGTAGAGAGCGTCAGTGCTGGGCAAGCCCTCCTGTCTCCTGACCAGAAAAGCGAGGGCTGGGAAGGAAGTTCATTGGGCACTAGCTAGAGGGCCCAGTGTGGGGTCATTACAAGTCTTTCAGGAGCCCAAGGTCCCCCAGGAAGAGGGTCTCAACAGAAAGCATGAAAATGCGGTAAGCCCTTCAGCCTAGCCGCAGTCGCAGGTCCCAGAGTTGGGCTGCTTCAGGGAGCAGGGCAAAGTAGAGGGCTCTGGCCCGTCAACGGCCGGCCCCACCCCAGTTCCCAGAGCGGCAGTGAAAACAGGGACACCTGAGGATAAGGGTGGTACCCTTTCTGCCCCATCCTTTCAGGAAAGGTGACAGCAGGACCCTTTCCACCAAAAGATCAGTGGCTGATGGCGGCAGGCAGGGGATTAATGCAGGCCTCTTATCAGGCTGGCCAAGGTGGGGAGTGAAACAGGCTGGCCAGGGCAGCCCTTCCTTGGCCACAGGGAGTTGATGCCGGTGGCAGGATGCCAAGGACGCAAAACAAACCAGCGTTCTATTTTCAAGTCCTGCCGTGGACATTATCCAAGGTCCCGGGAGAGGAGGGGGCGGCAGGGAAGGCTGCCTGGAGAGGGTGGGGGTGGCTGGAGGCTGACCAGTCTGAGAGGCGGGGCCTCGATAAGGACCCCTGGCTGAGGCCTGCGTCCCAGCCGAGCTCCCAGCCCTGGCCAGCCTCCCTGTGCAGCCCCACCCCCACCCGTCTGCCAAGCCTCCAACACAACCTTCCAAGCCCCTGCCTGTTGCTCGAATAATAATCACTAGAAAGACAACAAAGACGTAGACCGTTTGAAACCTTGTTACAGAGCTATCCTAGGGATACCCCCTTCTCCTTGCCAGGCCATACCCATGGGGATGACTGGGCAGTTTCAGGGCTCTTCCAGAAGCCCCCTAGGGTTCCACCTCCTAAAGGGTGGAGGAGCAGGGGGGTGTGGCAGCAGCCTCGTGGGGGAGAAAGGAAGGCTGTGCTTTTAGAGGCCAGAGGTCCTGGGGCAGGAGGAGTCTGAAAGGGTTTGAGCAAGACAAGGAAATGGACCTGAGACCCTGGCCTTCCTTCCAAAGGAAGATTCAGAACAGAGCACGAACGGAGCATTTCCTTGAATATCAATAGGACTGTTGTCTGAAAGCAATGACAGTAACCTCAGCGCTCAGCATTTTTATGCTGCAGAGCCTCAGCAGACAGGCTGGGCTGTGGGGCCAGTGGAGCTAGGGGAAGGCAGGATGGCAAGGGCTTCCCCTCAGACATCCACTGTCACCCAGAGGAAGATGGCCTGTCCTGGGAAAATCAAGGAACCACCTACCTCCTTCACCTCCCCAGATTTCTGGCTCTCCCCCAAATGCCAAGTTCTTATTATGGAACCTAAATCCCTCTTCAGTCTTCCCGATGGTGGCAACTGTTTCCACAGAGAGGATGAGTGACAGCATGGGCAGAGGGAGACTGGGAGTGGTGGGGATCTGCCAGCATTTGAGCCTCTTTGCACAAGACTCAGGGGGAGCTGGGAGGAGCATAGTGAGAGGCAGGACAGGGTCCCTGCACCCTTTTCTGACCTCACATCTCCAGGCTGGTTGCATTTGGAGCACTGGGGAAGCTCTTGGCTGTTCAGCTGGAACCCCAAGAAACCCCTGCACAGGTGTTCACGCCTCTCACTCCCAGACACATGCACAACTCACGGGACCCCCGCAGCCCGAGGCAGGGCTCAGGAGCATGGAGGTGGAAGGGCTCTCAGATTCCCTTCCAGAGTTCCTGGAAGGCCAGATGCACCTACTAGGGTGGACTGGGTCGCAGATGAGGGAGCAAAGCCACTGTTGGCCTACCCCCAGGTGGGCTTCATTGTTTGCCTTCAATACACAGGGGTCCCTTTCCCTTGCACTGCACAGGACACAAACCCAGGATCCCAGGCAGACCCTGTTCTGCTGGCCCCAGTGACAGAAGCACACCTCAGCCTGCCTCAGGCCTCACTCACTGATTTCCTCCCTGTGGCTCATAGCATTTTGAGGAAAAGGGAAGATATAGCCCAGCCACCCCTGTTGTGGCACAGAAGAGAGAGTACACTAGGGCCTCCCCTTTATGGGCCCCACAGCAGTATCCACATGGTTTAAAGGTTAAGTGCAGTTCCTGCGCACTGTACATCCAGGTGTTTACTGTGAGGGGCCCCCCCATGGTCATGGGTTCTTTTAAGCCTCTGCAAGGAGGTCTCAGCAGCTCCCCCAACCTGGATTCCCACATGGTCAGGGATTTCAGGAGGAGTTCAGACCAGCAGGAGGGAGGGCTCTCTCTGGATTGTAAAGCCATGTACAACCTAGACAGGGCCCATTTTCCTCGCACACCTGAGTTCTTAGCAGAAAATGAGGAGAGGCAGGAAACCCTGAGCACCCTGCAGATCTGACTCAGATTTCATTTCCAAGGTTCTGGGATTATTTCCAGGTCAGGCCAGGGGTTTGAGGCATGGGATCAGGAAGTAGATCTCTGCTGCATTTAGGGAACCAGGGGCTTTGGTCCAATGTTCATCAAAATTCTCACTTTCCTCCCCTGGAACTCATCCCTCTAGCAAACGCCACTGAAAACCCATAGAATGTCATACCCTCTCTGCAAAGCAGTGCTCAACACACACACATTTTTCATGTAATTTCAGGGAGCTCACAGACCTTCTCCCTCTCCTCCATGGAGCCCACTCTACGTCAATGAAGGGGGCTCAAGGCCAGAAGAACAAAGGTGAAAAGACCGCTGCACCCTCCTTACCTGAAGAGCCGGGGCTCTCGGATGTGCTCTGGCCCCAGGGCCACACCCTGCATGTACTCGTAGCACAACCCGTTCTGAAAGGTGCAGTAGAGTTTGGGGGCACAGCCATGTGCTCGCAGCAGCTGGAAGTTCCTGACCTCATTCTCCCGGTCCACCAGTAGCTCTGTGCGCTCTCCGTACACCCGGACCAGCACGCAGTCCCGCATGTCCTCCTCCACGTAGCAGGCCACCAGCTTGTTGGTGATGCCATCAGTGAAGCGCTAGAACGGGAAGAGGGCAGCTGTGGGAGGGTGGGGCAGGATCTCCCTGGTCTTTCAGTATCTCACCAGGAGAGGCTCATTTGAAGGTTGGGCACAACTACATACAACCCAGAGCTGTCCCCAACCTTGGGGTACGTTAGAGAGCTCAAGGGAAGAATGTAGCAGCTTGGACTCAGGCCTGGCACACTTCTTCTCCTGGGCCTGACTCTAGCAGATGTGACTTGGCAGTGGAGGAAAGTCCATGCTGGGCGGTGGGTAGTAGCCCCCTCCCTTCCTTATTCCTCCATCCCTACCTTGAAAGCAACCCCATGGGCAGAATGTGGCAGAGGAGGGCTGGGAGTCACCCGGAACAGAATGTCCTGACCAGCTGTCTCTCATTGTTGCCAGGCAGAGGGCCCTCTGTTGTACCTCTTGCCCCATCCAACAGCAGAGGTACAAGGAAGGTACTGAGGTTGGCACTCATCCCAGGACTTTGGAGGCCAGAGGTCCTTGGAGCCTCTGAGTTCCACGCCAGAAGAGATAGGAGACAACTAGATGGGGGTGCAGGCTCTTTGGGTAGGGTTATGAGGAGGAATAAACCATGGGTTTTGAGGGACACAATGTGACAGAGCTTTTTGGACCTTAGGACATGTGAACCAATTCTAGGTGCGGAAACTGAGACCCAAAGAGGGAGAGACTAGCAGCTGACATGTTAGGTGAGACAATCCATGCTGGAATTAACCTTAGATCCATTGATTTTCTTTTAATTGTGAATTGAATCCAGGGGCACTTAACCATTAAGCCACATCTCCAGCCCTTTTAATTTTTTGAGACAGGGTCTCACTAAATTGCCTGGGGCCTGGACAAATTACTGAGCTGCCTTTGAACTTGTCATCCTCCTGCCTCAGCTTCTTCAGTCACGGGGATTACAGGCTAGAGGCTGCTTGAATTTTAACACACTAAACTGGGCCTTTCCAAAATGCTCCCAGCTCCCAGGAGTGTTGTCAGCCTCCAGACTCGGTCCTGAATCTCCCCAGAACTTCGCCTTTCTCCACCCTGAAGGCCGTCAGCCTGAAGCCCTAACAGCTCAGCTCCTTCCTCCACAGGCAGTCCCAAGGGGGCGTGGGTGGGCAGGAGAAGGCCTCATTTCAGAGAATGCAGGTCAGCTGCGGAATCACCCCTCCACCCCCCAGCCCCGCCTCCTCAGTGGGAGGCTCTGACCACAGGTGTGTCAGGGAGAGTGTGTCCCGCTGGGGTGGGGAAGGCGCCTATGGTGAGGGGCTCTGTGCTGGCTGGATTCCACAGGGTGGCTCCTGGGACTCTTAGAGGCTTCTCAGAAGCTGGAGGTTTTTCTCCCCACCATGGGGGTGGAGAAGGGGTAGCAACAAGTGTGTAGTGGTTGTGGGGTTCCCTTAAAAGTTTTTGCCTCCTCAGGTTTCCCCGCTGGCTGGGTAAGCGCCTCTGGGCACCTAGAGGCACCAGCACGCAGCCACAGGGGGTGGGGCCCGCACACGCAGCATGCTGACAGTGGGCAGGTGGACCTCGGCGAGCAGAGCCCCAGGAGGAGGCGTGTGTAGAAGGAGGCGTGCGCCTGGCTTGGCTTGGGGACCAAAATAGATGAAGGGATAAACACACACAGAGACCATGTCCCAAACCTCTCTTGCGTAGCAGCCGCGCACCCCTGGGACCGGCACCCGGAAGGATGCATGGACAGGCGTCCACGCAGCTCCGCTGCAGCCTCAGCAGGGCCCCATCCCCGGCCCCGCGCCCGCTCGGCTACCTTGGTCCGAACTTGCTCCGGCTTCCAATGCGGCCGCAGCTCCTGGATGAGGCGCAGGGCGCCCGGGAGGATGTCGTCCTGGTCCACCCATACGCCGAAGAACGGGACAGCGGCGGCCCTCTGGGGCCCCGGCGGCTCCCGGCAGCCGGCGCTGGCCACCGCCTTCTCCTCCATGCCCCATGAGCACTGCGGGCAAGGCGCCTGCCTCCGCAGGTAAAAGGGCGAGCACGGCAGAGGAGCCGAAGGGGGCACAGCCATTCCCAGCAGCCCCACCCCCTCGGAGCCGCCGCGCGAATGCTAGCCCCTGCGGGGGGGCCCGGCGAGAGAGTGGGAGTGGTAGAGGAGGGGCCAGGGGAAGTCCATGACTCAGGAGCGAGCTGCCCGCTTCGATCGCCGGCTCGCGGCCCGGAGCCCGAAGCCGACCCGGGAACGCCGGGGCCCGCCGCGATTGTGACATCACGGGCGGCGGGTCACGGGAACGCCCCCTGCCCGCCCCCGGCCCGGCCCACGGGCGGCCAGGGAGCGCCCCCTGCCCGCGCCCGCAGCTGTGGTCGCAGCTACCTGGAGCGCGCGGAGGCGGGGAGGTGACGGCGCCCGGGGGGCAGTGACGCAGGGGGCGGAGCCTCTGCAGGACCCGCCCATGGATCCCCGCTGGGGCCGCTTTGGGCTCTCTCCACTGCTTTTCAAGCCTTTGGGCAGGGGCGGGGAGTGCTTTTCCGAGTCCCTACCTCATCCTGGGTCCTGGAGATTTGCCTGCTCCCAAGCCTCAGCTTGAACTGGCCCCCAGGGCCTCTGCTTCCTGAGTTTAGTCCCTAGAAGCCAGAAAAGGTTCTGCAGGAACGGTTGGTCCTGCGCCTCAATGGCTCTTCCTTCCCTGCCCGGAGTCCCAGTCACTCCCCACCATCACCACGCCCACATTCAATGCAGAGGGACCTTGGGCGATGGTTTTGGAGGTGGGCGTGCCAAGCCAGCAGAATGCATTGTCTGCTGATGTGTCACTGAACCTTCCAGGGTATTGGAGCATTTGGTCACGTTCTAGTCCAAGACTTTGAGCAAGACTGAGTTTAGGTCATTAAGAGATTCTTAAAGCCTTCTTCCTGACCCAATAGCCTGACCGGGAAGGTAGTAGCCCAGCACTTGCCCCTGATCCCAGTTCTTTGTCGGGCAAAGGGGTGTGGCGGCGGACTGGGCTTTTGGAAGAGTTAGAGGCCTGGCACAGGTATAGCGCCAAAGCAAAGTCGGCTGCATGGGACCCAAGGGGAAGAGCCCAGGCCGTTTCTGTGAGGAGACATGGAGCCAGCCGAGTGGGAAGCTGCTGTTAGTTGTCTTTGTTGGTCATTCTGTCACCTCCTGAGCACGACCCTGTTGGCTGCCAGCCCTTTGCCATAGTGGGGCCTAAATCACTCACTATCCCACCACATGGCCTCAGTAGTCACCATCTCTTTCTGCCCCACACAGTGCCTACAGTCCCCACAGAAAGGGGGCCCATTTCTATGTCCCCAAGCTGTTCCTTTGGCCTACTCAGGAGCCTCTTAACCACAAGGCCCTATGATTATTGCTGGCCAGAATCCATCTCTGCCCCGGGAGAAGTAGTTGTGCTGTCTAATGCAGTGACTGCTGGCCACATGTGGCTATCCAGCATTTGAAATGAAGCTAGTGTGACGTTATATTTAACTTTAATTTAAATATAAACAGCCATATGTGGCCATTGTATTGGACAACATACCAGATGATGGGGCCTGCCTACTTAAGGTCATGGAGCAGCAGGATGTCAGAGTTGGAAAGGACACTGTCTCTGGCTCTTCATTTTTCATTAAGGAAATAAGGCCATCCCTGGGGTCCCACCTAGTCCTAGGAGGCTGCATTCTCAGAGGTACCAAGGGCCTGGTTGGGACACTCAAAGCCTTGTGTTTTTCAGTCAAAAGAGGGTTGAGCACAAATCCCATCATTATGTACAACTATAATGCACTAATAAAAAATAAATTTAAAAAGAGGGTTGAGCAGCTGTAGTCTGAGCGCTGCGGCTTCGGGTAGCTAGCTGCTTTCTCATTTCCTAAGCTACACACCCTGCAGACAGTCCATGGGGTGACAGTGGGAGGAAACTGGAGGCTGAGGAGTCCCCAGTCTGTGAGATGGAGGGTAACAGTGCTTCAGTGTCTATGTGCCTGTATGCACCGCCCTCTGCAAGGGTACCTGCAACAGCACCAGCTGTGTGTGATCAGGTGAAAAACCCGCAGGACCTGAGACTGACAAGCCCGGCTGTAGGCTGGATTCTTCATTACTTGATTCTTCACTGAGTGATTTGGGGCAAATGTCTGTCTCCCCATGTGTGGAGAGCGCGTGTTGGCTGGTCTCTCATGCTGTGCATTTCTAGATGGTGGTGCTTTAGACTGCCTGCGTCAGTGGCCATCTGGGGCAGGGACAGGGGTCTGCAAACAATGAGAAGCAGGCTGAGTGGGGTTTTCCAGTGTGTGAGAGGTGAGCAGAGTCTGGGCTCAGAGATAGCTCCTGTGCTCTGGGGAACATCTTTCTGACCCACAGTTACTGCTGCAGCAGTAGCCTTGGTCACTGAGGCATGGGAAGTGTGAAGTGTTGAATCTCTGAAATCCTTCCACAGAGTTGTACAAACTCCCCCAGAGCCCTGTTGACAACAAACAGAGGGCATCATTTCTGCACGCAGGGACCTGTGCAAGGGGATGAATTGAGTTTGTGGTCTTTGTCACATTCCTGTTCACACATGACCATGCAGCTGCCCCTCCCTCTGTTCCAAAACCACTTAGATGCAACAGGTTGTGAACATGAAGTCTTTATTCTGTTTATCCTCAGAGTAGGGAAGGGTTGGTGCAGGAGCCAGGGCAAGCATCCAGCAGGTGCTCCACATCCATTGTCCTCATGTGAGGGTGCAGGCCAAGCAGAGGGTCTCAGGCTGAAGGCAGGGTTTCCCTGGGCAGCAGAGGGCTCAGCGGGCCAATGCAAAGCCAATACGATTGTTATGCCGATCAAACTCTGTGTAGAACTTTCGGATGAAGCTGGCACCAAGGACCCAGATGGGCCCAGTGGGTGGTGGGATGTCCAGGCCATGGAGGGCCAATGTGCACAGGTCATCATTACTGTAGGGGTCCTGGCAGGAAGCAGCAGGGTTGCTCCACTGCCCAGCACTTACCATCTTCCCTTCACCTTTCATGAGTCCAGCATCTATCTCCCGCAACATTCTCCCGTCTCTCCCCTATTCACCCTGGGCATCCATCACATCTTGGCCATCTTAACCCTGCATGGAGCTCACAGTATGGCTTTAGCTTCTGACCCTAGATAAGTTATTTAATTTCTCTAAGCATCAAAAGAGAATAAGGCTGGGCACAGTGGCACATGCCTGTAATCCCAGTTACTAGGGAGGCTGAGGCAGGAGGATCGCCAAGTTCAAAGCCAGCCTCTGTAATTTATCAAAGCCCTAGGCAACTTAGTGAGACTCTGTCTCAAAATAAAAAGTAAAAATGGAGTTGTGGCTCAGTGGTTAAGTGCAGGTGGATTCAATCATATGTATATATGTTATCAGGAACATTTAATGAGAAAATGGAGCTAGAAGGATGAACACAGTGATTTACAAATGCAGCTGCCCCCACGGGTGCCCAGGTGTTACTCCTAGAGATTCTGACTCCTCAGGTGTAGGTTGGGTCTGTATACTGGGATTTTTAAAGGCTTTGCAGGTAACATGAGTAGCCAAATTTGAGAATCACTGGTCTAGGAGGTAATCTGTGCTTTATGGCTTGTCGCCCTTCAAGGGCCCATGCCCACCCTTCCCCTGTGCCTCACCTGTAACACATAGTCAGCGCTGGTGAGCGTATAAGCTCTGCCTCCCAGGTGGAAGGAGATGTCAGGGAGGATGGGCACCTGGTTACAGTTCACGACATACTGGGGAGGAAAGGGGGTAGGAAGTCTCAGCAAACACAGAGAGCCCCACACTCTTGTGGCCTGGCCCCTCTGCTGGAGAGAGCTGGGTATTGAGCCCTCCATGAGGGGAACTAGCCACATGTGTGGACAGTGTAAGAGGTGACAAGGAGAAGGCCTGAAACGGCCTTATTTGGGAACCTAATGCTGCCTGGGGTGATTTAGGGACTCGTCCAGGTGGTGCTCCCCTACCCCAGGCCCCACCCCTTAGCTTCTTACTTCATCTGTGCTCTGTGCTGTGGCCCCCAGGGCCTCCATGAGCAGCCTCAGGGAGCTGGTGGGACCCGAGATGTAGGATGCCCCTGTGTCCACCACTGCCATGCAGCCCTCCTCACACAGCAAGGTGGCAGATCCCACAGACACCCTGCGGGAGAGGCCACAGTCAGACAGACTGAAGGCTGCCAGGTGCCCCAGGCTGCATGTCTTTTCTGTGAGGACGTGACAGGAGACCATGCTGGTGGTCCTGTGATGCACTGGAGGGGTGAGGCCCTGAGGGGATGAGGGAAGGTGCCCTCCCCTTCTCAGCACATGGCCTAGTGACTGACTTCACAGCTTCTGCCTAGCCCCCCCCCCCCCCC
>PVKS010043473.1:0-14853 GCA_004027875.1 Aplodontia rufa | reverse complement strand
TGAACGGCTGTGTTTCTGCTCCAATCTATGAGAAGGATGTACACCCAGGCCAGAGGGTATCCGGTCCCGGTCGGCAGGAACCGGATGGCTCTCATTCAGCGGTGAACTGCATCTTCTACCGCTGCTGATCTCTCCGCTGTCTCTGCTGCTGCTGCTCCTTCTTGTTCGCCGGTTCTATACTTCTGTGCTTCTGCTTCGGCTTCTCTGACTCTATGCTTCTTCCATGCTTCTTCCCTGACTAGTCGCTACTCTATTTATCCATTACAACAACCAATAGGGGTACAGTGCAAACACATTTATCCAATTGTAACAAATGAGTGGCCAAGTAGCTTAGTCATGCGGTCAGGCAATTTGCTAATTACAAGCCAGCTGGGCCCCTTAGAGTTGTTTACCACCAATTCTTTTACAAGCCAGCTGGACCTCATGTTGGGGGATCCCCAACAAGAGGGAAAGTGACAGCTCTTTCTTCATGGCCTGAAGAATCGTGGGCCCCTCCTCTAGGTCTTGGACTTGGGGGCTCACCTTCCTCATCACGAGAGGATCAGGGAGGAGCATGTTTTATTCATGCAGGGAACGCTCATTGCATAACTTTTCCTAAAAGGTTATACTGAATATGAAAATAGGACAACAAATAATACAAATAATGCTGTTCACTGTTAAAGTTCTCTTCAGCAGAGTAATTAAGAGTCCAACAACTGTTCAGTGAGAAACTAGGTCACATAAGTCTCCATTCCTCATAGAGTTTTGAAAACTCCAATTAATCTTGTTTGCACAAAAGCTAATAATAACTTCAATTTGTATGATTCTTTTCGCAAGAGGGAGACGATGCCCTAGGATACTTGGAGGTGTAGGATGGGGGACAGGGTGGGGGAGGGCTTAGGAAAATCACCTAGGAGACTGGAGGAACCGAATATAGGGGAATCATCTCAGAAAGTGATCTCTGACCTCCACGAGACATCCATTTAACTCAGGAGTTCTTCTGGGGGAAACAGCAACAGGGGAAACCCAAGCTGGGCATCCATGACATGGCATTAGCCCTAGATAACTAAGTATATATTCATTTGTTCTGGAATATCTGATAATGTTTCCCCCTCAATTGTAACTCTATATTATCTAATAAATAAAAAAAATCTTGTTTGCACGAGGGACATCATTTCCAGTGTACTTAGCTTCATATAAAGACTCAAAACCATTTTATCCTTTTGCTACAGGAAGGGATTCATAGCAGAACTTTGAATTCACCCAAAAGTAAATGAGGTTACATGAAATAGCATGAGCATGAGCATTCTCTCCAAAATGCACCTTAAATTAAATTCAAATTAAAAGAGGAACAGTTGAGAAATATTTTCCATTAATATTACTGAATGTAGTTTCTACAACAAGGAATCCTATATTCTTATATTAAAATATTCAGTATGCAATTTGAGAGGTTATAAAAATTGTTATTTATTAGAAAACATTGGGGACTGGAGCAGTGGCTTGGCGGTTACAGCGCTTGCCTGGCATGCACAAGTACACGGATTCAAACCCCAGTACCCATGTACCCAACTAAGTGTCAGAGCAACAAAAGCCATGTGAAAAACTCAATAAAAATTGATCCTCTCTGTCTCTCTCCCTGTCCTTCTCTCTTAAAAAAAGAAAACATTGACAAGCTTTGCATATTGTGAAAAAGTTATTCTTTGAGAAATAATCTATCATATTTATTATACCATACAGATTATGGTGGTAATGTTATATCTACATATGTACAGTATAAGGCAATGTTATGGTTTGAATGTGAGGTGTCCCCTAAAAGCTCTTGCGTGACAATGCAGAAAGGCTGAGGTGAAATGATTGACTTATGAGGGTCTTAAGGCAATCCCCTGATAGGGATCAACTGGTAAGCTCCAGGGTGTGGCTGGAGCAGATGGGCCATCAGGGGGCATGCTTTAAGGGTATTTATTTTATATCTGGTGAGTAGAGTCTCCCTCTCTGCTCCCTGGAGTCACACCTTCTGCCATGATGTTCAGCCTCACCTCAAGCCCCAAGGAATGGAACTGGCCTCTATGGACTGAGACCTCTGAAACTGGGAACCCCTATAAAAACTTCCTCATTAAAATTGTTCTTGCACAGTTTCTTTTTATATAATCTTCTGGATGTTGCAAAGCCATGGTTGCTTGTCTAATCGTACTTTAATTAAGTTACCAAAAATACTTCACAAAGTATCAAAGCAAGGTTAGTAGTGCAAATGACTTTGTTTGCTTGCTTTCTTGTTTGCTTTTTAATCATTGTTATAGTACTTCCCCTGTGGTATTCCAATTCAAATCACCTGGCAGATAATATGGTGACATCTGTAGCAGTAACAATCACATGGACTTTTGAAATGAAGAATTCTCTGTGCTGTGGAGTGGTTAGGAACATGACCTATGATCAGAGAAACACAAGAAGCTCAACAGAGGTGCTAATGACTTTACCTCCTAAGCCAGCTGCACTCCTGCATCAAGCACACTGGAAGTCAAACTTGAATGCTTCAGAACCTGGGCTCCACTCTACAAAGGTCTCCTTCCCTGGAGCTGAGATCTTGGAGGGAAGACGCATCTATATTGAGAATTTGTTCCCACAAGGTCCAGTGAACAGCACAGTGACTGAGAACCTGAGCTTCATGGTCTTCTGCACCTGAGTCTACCAGGTCAGACATCTCTACCTTCAATGTTCTCTTTTTACAAAATGAGAATTAGAGCTTGGGTGTAGCTTAGTAGTACAGTGCATACCTGGTTTGGATTGCCAGCACTGTAAAAAAAATTAAAAAAGGATTATAAAGTAGCTTTGTATATTAAAGTCCCCCAGTATTATTGTGTTACGACCTGTAAGTGGTTTAATGTCATCTATAGCGGATTAATTTTTCAATGCACTTGGGAGCATAGGAGTTTGATGTATAAATGTTAATTATGGTTACATCTTCTTGGTGCAGCATTCCAATAACTAGGATGTGGTGGCCTTCTTTGTCTCTTCTGACTAATTTTTGGTCAAAAACCACTTTGTCAGGTATGAGTATCACATCAGCTTGCTTTTTTTGGGCCATAAGAGTGGTAGTTTTTTTTTTGCCAACCTTTCACCTTCAATCTGTGTCTGTCTTTGGCTGTGAGGTGAGTCTCCTATAAGCAGCACACTGTGGGATTTTGTTTTGATCCAGTCTGCTAATCTGCATCCTTTGGTTGGGGCACTGAGTCCATTCACATTCAGTGTTAGAATAGATATGTGGTTTTGGTTCCCTGGCATTGTGACCTTTATGGTGTTTTGTGCCATCTTGGATATCTTTTATTGAATTATGCTTTACTGACTTTCCTCTGATTGTGGGCTTGGGAGTTGTTTGCTTATTCCTCTGTTTGAAGTTTGCTTTGAGTATTTTCTGTAGAACTAGTTTTGTGTTCATTCTGTCACTAATTTGTTCTTTTCGTGGAAAGTTTTTATTTCCTCATCAAATCTGAAGCTGAGTTCTGCTGGGTGTGGTATTTTGGGTTGCCAATTATTTTCTTTCAATGTTTGAAAAATCTCATTCCACACTGTCCTTGCCCTTATGGTCTGATTGGAGAAATCCACAGTGATCCTTATTGGTTTGCCTCTGAATGTGACTTGGTGTTTTTCTCTTACAGCTTTTAATATTTCCTTGCTTTCTCTATTATTCATTTTGAATATGATGTGTCTCAGTGAGCTTTAATATATCTTTATCACCAATAAATAGATCATCAAAACAAAAAAATCAACAAAGAAACCTCGAGCTTAAACAACTTTATAACTTTATAAATCAAATGGACCTAACAGACATCTACAGAATATTCCATCCAAAATCAGCAGAGTTTACTTTCTTCTCAGCAGCACATGGATCCTTCTCCAAAAAAGATCATGTCTGGGGCCAGAGCAGTGGTTCTATGGTTACGGCACTTGCCTGGCATGCATGAGGATCCATGTTCAAACCCAGCACCACATATACAACTAAGTGAGAGCTAAACAGAAACTTCTTAACAGAGGAAACTGAGCAAGCTAATGAATACATGAGAAAGTGTTCTAAATCATTAGTAATAAGAGAAATGCAAATGAAAACCATATTAACATTTCACCTCACTTCAGTCAGATTGGGAAAGATGAAGAATATAAATAGTAAGAGATACCGGAGGGGTTGTGAGGAGATAGGAACACTAGCACCCTGTTGGTGGAACTGCAACTGGTACAGCAACTCTGGAAAGCAGTATAGAGACTCCTCAAACAATTAGGGATGAAAGCACTATATGATCCAGCTATCCCACTCCTGGGTGTTTTCCCAGAAGAGATAGAATCAACTTATTACAGAGATACACCTATATCAATGTTCATACCAGCTCAATTTACAATAGTGAAATTATGGAAACAACTTAGATGCCCTTCACTGGATTAACGAATCCAAAAACTGTGATATATACATACATACAATGGAGTTCCACTCAGCTATTAGAAAGAATGATATCATGTCTTTTGTAGGTAAATGGACGGAAATAGAAAAAATCATGCTGAGTGAAACAAGCCAAACCCAGAGACTCAAGGGTCTAATGTTTTCTCTCATGAGTGGAAGCTAGAGTAAAGCCGAAGATAGAATGAAAGTTAGTCAAGTATATTTAATAGACCCACCAAATCTGAAGTAACATATCAGCTGTAAGGACTATGTGAAGGTGTGGGGAGAAGAAGGGGAAAAGGAGGTGTTCAATATTGGAGAATACACTTGACTCCCATAAAAACCTCAAATAAACCCAGGTAGGCTATAAATCTTGTAATTTCAATGTTTAATTTACATGTATATGGTCATTCATAGCTGAATCTTGGTGGGATTACAGAGGAGTATTGAGATCGGGGAGTGGAGGAAGAAAGGGAGATCCTGGATAAGGATCAGGTTTAAGCAACTCTGTCAATATGTATATATGTATGAATGTGAACCAATGAATCCCTTCAATATATACGTCGATGTTGAACTAATAAAAAATGTAAAAAATCAAAATAAAGTAGCTATTAATGTAGTGATGGTTATGTGATGCCACATGATTCTTCACAAATCGCTTATAACATTGTGGCTATTCTAAGTTAACAAATACAATGTTATATGGATTAAATAAAATCTACCTTAGCTAAGACAAATGATAACTAGGAAAGGGTGCCAATCTTAAATAAGAAAAATCTTTTTTTCTGCTTAAATTAATATTCTTGAAAAATTACAAATCTAACCCAAGTACCTCTATGCTCTAAATCTAATAAAGGAATATCTAAAATATACATTTTAGTAAAGCATTTGGTATCCTAACCAATAACCAATGAGAAAAAAAACTGCACTCAATGTAAATTATTATATTTTAATTCTCAAGTTATTTAAATTGATAACTCTATGGGTCTTTGCACATAAGCAGCTGAAATATTGTCAATTTGTTAGAATGTGCATGAAGGCACTAAATATCCTTAATCTTCATTAAGCCTTAAGCAACCTATGACATCAATCTGTTTGCAAAGAAACAAAGATAAATTACTTTGACCTACCAACTATATATTTAAATACTGGGATATTAGAAAGTTATTTGATATTTTAGGAGAAGTTAATTATGCCATCTCTAATATAATTTATGTTACACCATTTACCCATAAGTATATAAATAGAAAATGTAAGAAAATGATAATGTACTTCAAAATCATATCAAGTGATGACCTATTTGAACAGCAGGTTGGTATGAAAAGAATATCATTTAAATGCAAGCTGGCATTGAAAACAAAAAGCCACCACCTTGTGAGACTATAACATAAAAGTAAATTGCAGAAAAGGAATAGCTTGAGTATCAGCTGTTAGGAATTCTAAAATCATTTACAAAACGTGTAGTATGTATGCTTTCTAAGTCCTCAAATACAGACTCTTGACGTACCTGACTTGTAAACGGCTGGCAGATTTAGGGAAGACATTGCTACGTTCCGTGTCTTTGGTCCATAAGTAGCATTTATCAGAACCACCACAATTCTCTGATTCTCACCTCCTGCCCCGTGCATAACTACAGTCTACCTGTGGCGCCAATCACTCCATCACATCTGCACCCTGGGATCCACACTCCTGTGAAGCATCGTAAAGGAGGTCTGAGGATAAGCATCCTGTGCTTTAGGATCTGGCTCATGTCCACGTCCCTCCTCCAGTGCCACATTCAGTTCACAAGGACCTCATGGATTCTAGATCCTTATTTATCTAAAACTCCACACCTGCATACTTTCTATCATGCCGTGCTCCTGTTTCTCAACATTCCTGACTTGGTCAGATCAGGCTGCTATAACAAATTTCCATAGCCCGGGTGCTTAAGCAACAAAAACATTTGTTCCCCACAGTTCTGGAGGCTGGAAGCCCAAGAGCAAGGCACCAGCATGGTCAAGTTCTCGTGCAGGCCCTCTTCTGGGTGCAGGCTGCTGACTTCTTACTGCACCCCCACATGGCACAAAGCCAGTGGGCCAGTACTCTGCCCTCGTGTTACGAAGGCTCTGATCTCATTCAGAGGGTCCATCCTTGTGCCGTAATTGTGCGACACACTCAAGAAAAGGGGCTACCTCTGGAAAGCAGTGTGGAGAATCCTCAAAAATCTAGGGATAAGCCCACCATATGATCCTGCTATTCCTCTCCTGCGTTTTTCCCAGGGGATTTAGAATCAGCACATTACAGTGACACAGTGAAATCGATGTTCATAGCAGCTCAATTTACAATAGCTAAATTATGGAAACAACCCAGATGCCCCTCACTAGATGAATGGATCCAAAAATTGTGGTACATATATACCATGGAATTTTACACAGCAATTAGAAACAATGATATTGCAGCCTTTGAAGGTAAATGGATGGCTATGGAAGAAATTTTGCTGAGTGAAATCAGCATAACCCAGAGAACCAAGGGTTGAATGTCTTCACTGATCTGTGGAGGCTGGAGCTAGACCCCAGCCATGGAGAAAGGAGGTCCATTCTCATGTTTTAAATCCAGGAAAGGTGTAAGGACATACAACCTAAGACATTTGTAGAGATATATTGGGAAGGAGGGAGGGGGAGGGATAAGGGTAGATAATTGGGGTCTCTTGGGGGTAAATCTAAAATTCAGAATTTATATATATATTATATTTTTTGTTAGAAGAATGTTTGATTGTTCAACAAATAAATTTCTTAATAAAAATAATAATAATATCCCAGCTTTCTGCCAGACACACACACAAAAGGGGGGGCTAAATTTTTAAGCTATGTTAATTATTCTTAGAAATGCTGGTGACACTGCTGTCAGGAATTTTTTATCAGCCCCCTGGGAGACTGGGATTGTGTGTTACTGCCTGGCAGAGGAATGTCCTGAGGTTTTTCACCATTTACCCAGAGTCAGCAGTAGGTCCACTTGTCTGAGTTGGCAAAGCCCAGAACAATCTGTCTGTCACAAAGTACCAAACTTTAATTATGCTAACTCGGGAAAATCTCTACAGTTTTACATCCAGACGTATAAAAGTTCTGCTGCTTATTTCATAATCAGAGTCCACAGGGTGATGGACATTTTATCAAGAAACATAAAGGGCTGCACGTGTAAACTAATTTGAAATCTTCACAGTTTTTTCTGATACTAATTCCCAGCTTCCTATAAAAATGTCAACTTTGGAAATCTTTTTCATGGCTTCCACTTTGTTTTTGTTGGCCCTCGTGTCACTGCGACCAAAAGACCTGACAAGAGCAACTTAAAGGAGGAAAAGTCTGTTTTGGCTCAAGGTTTGAGAGGTTCAGTGCATGGTCGGCTGACTCCATAGCCCTGGGCCCAAGATGAGGCAGAACATGAACCATGGAAAGGCTCTGCTCACCAGGGACAAGATATAAACCCCAAAGTCACACCCCCATCATCTATTTCCTCCAGCCACACCCTGCCTGCCTACAGTTACCACCCAGTTAATCCGTGTCAGTGGATTAACCCACCTCATAACCTAATCATTTCAGCTGTGAAAATCCTTTTGCTGTCTCACACATGAGCTGTTGGAGGACATCTCATATCTAAACCACAGCATCCTTTCCATTATTCCAGTTATTTATAATACCATTTATAAAAAAATAAAACCAGAGTTAAACTCTAAGTAATCCTGTTATCTGGAAAAAGAACCATCCTCCCATGACACTGAGCTTGCAGGATGAGGAATCGCAGCACAGCAAAGTCAAGGTAGAGTGTCTCAGTGGTTGCAATTTGTAGGGAAGGGATCAGGGTGCTAAGGATGTAGGGGAGGAAAAATAGGAGATGGTATTTTCTAAAAGAAAGAAAATAAAAGCATGGGGAAAGGTCAGGTCAAGGTCAAGATGAGAGGGGGCCCAAGAGCACTTAAAGGAAAGAAAGTCTGTGATGGCTTTCTGGTGCAGACGAGGAGAGACCCTCACATAGAGATCTTTACAGATGCAAATTTGCTATTCCTGTGCACACTTTCTCAAAATAACCAGTTCAAGATTAGCAATGTGCCCATGAAGCAGATTTTGGACTGGCATACAGTTGTACAGCCATGCACGAGGGTGGGGTGTCCTGAGCCCTGTCAGGCACGCACTGTACGGCTGAGTGTGAATCTCTTCATCTGCTCCCCAGGGGACTCTGGTCCCACTGCAGTGGGAACATAGAATGGCAGTGTTAACTCTACCTCTGCCACTAAGATAGAATAGAAAAAATAAAGAGGTAGAAAGGAGACAAAAGGACGAGACTGCAGCCATGCATCTAAAAGCCCAAGACAGGACCTAAACATCTGCGGTGGTTCACACAAGCTGCCCTCCCTGCCTGAGCTGGAGCCTTAATTCCTCAATGCAGCAGCGCCTGCATGGGGCACCCGGAGGGCACTGCCCGGCTGGAGGAGCAGAGCCCCTTTGGGCAGATTAATGCTTCTCCAGCAAGTGGGTCCACTATCTCGGGGTTCTGCGCCCTTTCCTTTCTTCCTCACACATCTGCTTGCCCTTCTGCCAGGAGGCCTTCCCCAGAAGCAGAGCAGATCCTGGCACCAGGCTCTTGGACTTCCTAGCCTCAACAGCCATGAGGCAAAATAGACTTCTTTCCTTTAATTTATTATTTTTTCTTTCCTTTAATTTAAAAAGAATAAAAATTAAAAACAATTTAAAACTCCATGATCAGACTTACTCCTCAGACCACTTTTTCCTCCCCGCATGTTACTCCCAAAGTTCTCTAAAATCTTAGAGTTCCTATAAATTCACTCATCTGTGAAAATTGCTTACTTTGATTAAAGTTTACGTGTGCTATTAGGCTATAAAATGTATTTTCACGTTAGATAAAACAAAGGTAGATGTACTTTGAGAAACCTGTAACATGAACACTTGCAAACATTACCTTCTCAGCAGAGGAGACAGCCTGAAGATCCTGGAGGAAGACCAGACACCCACAGATGTTGTGACCCGCTCCCCCAAAGCACTGAGCTCACCAGGCGTCAAACCCCAGGGCTGCAGAGAGCCCAAGCACACTTTTTACCAATCCCAAGGAAAGAACTTGGAGGACTCAACCGAGAGGCTCTGGACATTTTATTACTCACTCACTCCTTGGTGCAGGCCAGGATGCAATAGAGAACCACGCTGTGCCCACGTAGGATGGGGTGTGTGCCCACTGCGCAGGTGGATTCTTCAGATGCTTCTGAGTACCTGGCTGAACTTTACTACCAAGGTCACTCTCAGATCCTCTCCCAAGGCTTGGTAAGGGGAGTGGTTGGCTCCCACTCTCCATTTCCTTCCTTATCACATCTGGAGAGTCCTTCCAGCCTCACTGCAACCTTTCCTAGGCACTGATTAGCATTTACCCAACACCAGGATGACACTGTCCACGCACCTTCTCGTGCCCACCCCTCACAAAGCTTCCTTTGAAGGAAGAGCGGGGACCTCAACTGCAGCTCTCACTCCTGAGAGAGCCCTCATGCTGCTCTGAGATGCGACCCTTCCCACTATGCATCCTGACAGAGCTCCTCCTCTTCACTCACATCTGACACATTCTCAAATTCTTTTCTGCAACAAGAGCCTGCAAGGTCCAAATGGGGGTCTCTCTTCCTCTGGGGAGGCCTCCTCAAACCCCGTTTAGGTGATAAGAAGGCAGGTGCATGCCCAATGGAGAGCGTGTGGGCATCTGAGAGCGATGTGCAAGTTCTTTGATCAGGAGCCGCATGATGCTTCCGAGATCTGGTCTCCCCGATCTTCTGTCCAGAAAACTTTGCAGTGTGTCTACAGCGTAGATCTCTTAAAATGCACCTGCCTTTGCTTCGTCTAAGCTGAAATTGCATGTGTACACTAACAGTGCACTTGGGCTTTAATCAAAATGAGGCGATTTTCACAGTTGAGTGAATTTACAGTAACTCACATTAGTAGATTCCTCAGAAATTTGGGAGTGACAGGCATGGATTAAAAACAGGTCTGGGGAGGAAGGCTGATCATGGGGCTTTTAGATTTACGAGTCTCTTTTTCCTCCCCTCCATCTCCTTTCTACTATCTCTATTCCTTCTATCCTACCTCACTGTTCTTTCTTTCTCTGAATAAATCTTGGTTGGTGCCTTAGTTTCTCACACATCCTGAAATTCTTTCCTGTGATAAATGTCAAGAACCCCCCAAGACAGAGTTGAGGTCCCCCTCTCCTCTCTGAAGGGTCCCTCTCTGGTGACATCTTCTCACATGACTCTGAGGCAGCCATCTCTCCCAAATGGACCTCTGGTCAGATTCTAGTGAGAGGGATGCTGACCATTGAACTGATTCCTTGTCTAGCACTTTCCTTGCTTCACCACCAAGTAGGATCTCCCTGGTTCAGGCACAGTTCAAGTTCCCATCCCTGCTGCTTACTAGCCACGTGGCCATCTAGTCTCTGGGCTTCAGTGAGTTCATTCGTAAAATGTGGACAATAAGAGAACTTTACCCCACCGTGCTGTTATGATAATTAAATGCGCTAATATTTGTAAAGCTCTTAGAACACGGCTTGGCCCACAGTAAGAGACAGACAAGTGCCAAGGGGCTAAATAATTATCCCAACTATCTTCTTCCTTCCCACATCTGACTGCATTGTGACAAAGAAGGACTGAGTGGAAGAAAAAGGTGAGAATGAGAGGTGCTGACCATTTTTCAGGAGTAAATCCAGGGACCTTAATCTAAGGCTCAGAGATTAAGGGCAGGCAAAGC
Source organism: Aplodontia rufa (assembly GCA_004027875.1). NCBI lineage: Eukaryota > Metazoa > Chordata > Mammalia > Rodentia > Aplodontiidae > Aplodontia > Aplodontia rufa. Next base: position 3,681 of record PVKS010043473.1, on the reverse strand, counting down.
CAATATCTTTAACTATGTTTATTTATCAGACAACGGTTACGTGGGAATTAACATTTACTATGTGCCAGGCAGTGTTACTTCCCATGATACCACACTTATGAGATAGGTTCTTTTATTACCTCAAGTGCAAAAATCACAGGGCAGAAATAACTCTACAATGGAGTCACTTGGAAATAGAATTACCATTGACACCTTATAATTTTTAAAAGACTATACAGGAAAAGAAGCTACCAATTAGTGTATATGTTGCTTGAGAGTAATAAGATGATAGATACACCTAAGAGTAAAGAAAATTTCAAAATAAGTTAATCAACAATAGCATTGCTGTGTTCCATGTCTTTGTTTCAATTTGTTTTATTTTAGGGAAGGTATTTTGGAGATTCATTCTCTAGCGTAGGTTCTTCTTCCCGAGTGAGAAAGGCACACAGAGATCAATGATAAAATCTGTACCAATTTTTGATCCCAAACTGGGTCCTTTTTTTCCTCTCAGAATTGTGCTACTAATAACAAGATAGAGGGGCTGGAGCGGTGGCTTGACGGTTACGGTGCTTGACTGGCATGCGCAAGTACGTGGGTTCAAACCCCAGCACCCACATATACAACTGTCAGAGCAACAAACACCATGTAAAAAACTCAATAAAAATTGATTCTTCCTCTCTCTCTCTCTCTCTCTTGCCATCCTTCTCTTTAAAAAAATATAATAACAAGATAGAGCACTGGCTGAACAGTGAAGGTACATTTGTTCTTGGCCAAGAACAGGAGAACTCTAGGAGATAAACTCAGAAATCAATTTCTTAACCCATTTGAAGTTGGGAGATTATAGATACAGGGTAAATAAAGTGAGGGAGAGGGTCAGGCTAACAAAGGAGAGGAATATTCATGTCTCTTCTGAAAATAGGTGGGCAGAGATTTTCCTAGAATTTGAGCACTGCCTCTGTTCACTCCTCTTGTGGTTCTTTTTTTTCCCTTTTTTCTTTTTTCCCCCCTGAGAGATAGTTTATTTATTTATTTATTTTCATCTTTTTTGTTTTGTTTTGTTTTCACTCCGCTTAGTTGTCTACAACTGGGGATCCAACCCTGATCCTCCCCAGACAGCAAGGGCTCCACCACTGAGTCACCTCTCCAGCCCCCTCTTGTGGTTCTTTATAGTCATTGTCTTGGCACTGTCTGGAAAGGTGTCTAATGACATTAGAGGTGGTCTTGTTCTCACTCTGGCAGCCTTCTTGTATTCAACTGATCTTGGCTAGCCCACCTGAAGAGGGCCTTCTGACTTTCAGGTGTCCTTTCCTCAAAGATAAATAAGATTAGGGTGGGTAGAAATTGAGCCAGATCACCTAGGCAGTACAAAATCAGGATTGGATAGTATATTCACCCTTATGCCTTCTGTTTTTCTCCCTCGGACTTCACTTCATATCTAGTGGGGATGGAGTTTCCAGAGACATTTCCATTGTTACCAGAGTCCTTGGCCATAGACCCTACATTGGGGATCCCAACAAATCAGGTCCAGCCACTTGCCCCAAAATCCAAACAGCAAAGACTAATGGTGAAAAGCAGGAGAGGAACTTCAATGGCCATTGGGAAGGCAAAGAGAAAGCGAATGTCTGAGACCTGTCTTTCAGGGAACATCAGCTTTTGGATTAAATAGAGGAAGAACTGGGGAGGGGGAAGAGAGGCCTGCATACTTAAACCGTCTTAGTCAAACTGTCATCTGGTTGATCATCCTGTCACTTCTGGATCGGCTGTGGTAAAAATACTTGTATCTTGGTTCTGTAGTCTTGAAGGAGGATGAGATAGGTGGGGTAAGTGCAGAACTAATAACCCCTGTATTACTCAAATGATGGCTAGGGGTAAAGCTGAGCAGAAATCTCAAGACAGATGTAAGCCAAGGCAGAGACGCTAGGCTTTATCTTGCTTTTAGTTACCAACTAGGCATTGGCAGACCCAAGTGAAGAGTCAGAGGTTTCAGCAAAGACAGACTCTCTAAGTTCTTCTTATTCCATCTCTCAGAGCCATAGCATAATGGGAGAGATGAACAAATAAATGAACACAAAGTTGCCAGCTGATGGTAAGGTACAAATACGCACAAGGAGCGATGGGAAGCCAGGGGACATCCTGACCCCTTTGGGGCCATGAAGATCTGCAGCACAAACAGTGAGCATTGACCCTAAAAATGAAAAAGTATTGTATCAGATAAAATGATGTTTACTCATTAGTTTTAGGTAGTGATGGTCAGAAAATGTGGGGACCTACAAATGGTTTCTCTCATATGTGGAAGCTCAAGTAAAATAAAGAAAGGGGGAGGGAAGGATAAGACTACATAAGGAACCAATCAAATACAGATTAATACATGAGCAAAAGGAAGTCATAGAGTAAAGAGAAGGGGAGAGGAAAGGGAGGATGGGAAGGAAAAGATCAGGGAAAAATGGGGGGATTATGAACCAAAATATATTTCCACGCATGTATGAGTTTGTCGAGATGAACTCAACTACTATGTATAACCATAAAACTCTAGTAAAAAAGCAAGAAAGAAAAGAAAAAGAAATAGGGGCTGGAGCGGCATCTCAGCATGTGCCTCGCATGTACAAGGACGCAGGTTCAAACCCCACCACCATGTACACAACAAAGTGTTGGAGTAATGAAAGCCACATGAAAAACTAAATAAAATTGATTCTCTCTCTCTCTCACTGTCCCTCTCTCTTTAAAAAATAAAAATAATAAAAGCAAGAAAGAAAATAAACGTGGGGACCTGGATCTAGAAATCTAATTTCTTTTGTATTGTTCTGGTGATTTCCATGTTCTGTGTCAGTTAACATCTAATACAAAGCTCTTTATTCCAGTTATGTAAGAATACTAGTTATGTACGAGAATACTAGTTATGTAAATCCATGGAGAAGCGTGCAATTTAGTAAGCACTCTACACATTGGCCTTACTGCTTCTCTTGCATGTTGTCACTTTCAAATGCTTCTTACTCACATATAGATTTACCACAAGAATGAAAATCAGCAAATCCTATTTTTTACATCAACATATGGAAAATTACTTTCACCATATTCTATAATTACTCAAAATATGGAAGTCCTATGTGTTGTACAATTTCTCTTTCAAGCTTTAAGGTATTTTTTTTAAAGAAAGAGGGACGGTTAGAAAAAGGGAGAGAGAGATAGAATCAATTTTATTTAGTTTTTCATGTGGCTTTTGTTGCTCTAACACACTTTGTTGTGTATGTGCTGTTGGAGTTTGAACCTGCATCCTCGTGCATGCCAGGTAAACACTGTATCTGCTGAATCACCACTCCAGCCCAGCTTTAAGCTATTTTTAAACTTTAAAGTATCCACTGATTTCCTCTAAATAGTTACATTTCTCAACTACACATGTATGTCAATTGGCATGTAATGTGCTACCTCGATGTCACTCGGTTCTTGCTTGAGTGTTAGCCTTCCTGACACCTCAGAAGGTTATTGAGATGATTAAACAAGGCCCTGTATGAAAAGATCTTTGTAGCTCTGGAGGACGCTATTCCAGACCCTTCTTGATTTTTTTGGATGTTAGCTGACAAATTAGAAGTGACACTTACTGATTTGCTGTTAAATGTGATCTGATGATTATTGTAACTCTTAATAGTTTTTCCTTTTTTTTCTGTTAGGCATTTTGATTATGATATGTCTCATCTTCTCATTTGA
>PVKS010043472.1:0-14862 GCA_004027875.1 Aplodontia rufa | reverse complement strand
CCATAACCATCCATTTACCCTCGAAGGCTGCAATGTCATTGTTTCTAATTGCTGTGTAATATTCCATGGTTTAAATGTACCACAGTTTTTGGATCCTAATCTTCTTTTTGCATAACAGTTAGTAAGCTTAACAAAGCACAACGTAGCAGACCTTCCTGAAGGAACTTATGGAAATAGTAAAAAGATCACTCAAGGGCAGCCGATGAAATGGAGTGAAGGTCAGACCCCAACAAGTCTTAATGAAAAATTGGAGCTATGTTCACTTAGATTGTCTCTCTACACTTTGGGAACAGATGTTTGTCATCTGCTTGAGTTTGTTAGCAGGATCTCTCAATCTGGAATTATGTAATCTCAAATAGATGACTGGGTTCTAACTCTTCCCCTGGGCCTTCTGGGTGGAGGCTTCCTTGAATAGGTCAGGTTAATGAATTCCCTGAGGGTTGGCCTTTGCCAGCCTCCCTGAGGATCTGAAACTCAGGAAACTTCCTGGATTTTGGGTACAGGGGATTGAATGCAGATAAATCTTCCCTCTGCTGGCTACCCACACAGTTCCTCCAGGTTTTCTGTGCTTAGACAGTGGTCTCCTTAGTTCTTCTGCCCCACCTTAGCTGATCATGTGAGCTAATACCTCTCCTTATGAAGCTATTCCAAGAAACTGAAAAGGAGGGAACTATCCCAAATACTTTATATGAGGCAACCGTAACTCTGATACCAAAATCCAACAAAGACACAACAAAAAAAGAAAACTACAGACCAATATCCCTGATGAACATCAATATAAAAATCCTTAATAAAGTTCTAATAAACCACATTCAAAAACACATTGAAAAGGGCTAGAGAGGTGGCTCAGTGGTTATGGAGCTTGCCTGGCATGCATGAGTCTGCAAGTTCAAACCCCAGCACCATGTACACAATGAAGTTTGGGAGCAGTGAAGACCAAATGAAAAGCTAAATAAAATTGATTCTCTCTTTCCCTCTCTCTCTCTCTCTCTCTCTCTCTCTCTCTCTTTCTCCCTTTTAAAGAAAGAGGGGACAGTCAGAGAGAGAGGAAGAGAGAAGCAATTATTTTTATTTAGTTTTTCATGTGACTTTCCTTCCTTGAACACTTTGTTGTGTACGTGGTGCTGGGGTTTGAACTCACATACTTGCGTGTGCCAGGCAAGCACAGTAACTGCTGACCTACTGCTCCAGCCTCTCTCTCTCTCTCAAAAACAAAACAAAACACAAAACAAAACAACACACATTAAGAAGATAATTCACCATGAGCATGTGGGCTTCATTCCAGGGTATGCAAGGCAGGTTCAGTATACACAAATCAAAAAATGTGTTTCATCAGTTAAACAGAAGTAAAGACAAAAGCCATCTACCCATCTCAATTGATGCAGAAATCCAGCACCCATTTATGCTCAAAACTCTACAGAAGTTTGGGATCAGAGGAACTTATCTTAACTGTATAAAGGCCATGATGACAAAGCCTCAGCTAGTAAAATACTAAATGGAGTAAAGTTGAAATTATTTCCACTAAACTCAGGAACAACACAAGGTTGTCTCTTCTCACTTATTCAATATATTTCTCTAGACACTAACTGGTGCAATCAGATAAGAGAAGGAAATCAAAGGGATAAGAATAGGAAGTTGTCGTGAGTGTGGCCCGAGTGGCAGCACTGATATCTATGCCTGCAGGTGACCACTCTCTGAGAGATTGCACGTTCAGTGACAGATGCAATGAGACAAGTTCCATTTTAATATTCTTTATTTAACATAGCACTCAAAGGTATTAATATCATAATTCTCAAGGGATGTCACATTACAAATCACACTCTCATATTCTTATCTTACTTAGTCACAGCACACATAATATAATCTAATAATTACACACCACTTATAGGCTATTCTTAATGCAATAAGCTCAAGGCAATAGGTAGGGAAGAATAAGCTCATATAGTCCTCTCACCTGCATCGGTGTGATGTCCATAGTTACCAGTAGAATGCACGCAGAGTCGTCAGGCAGGTCAGGGCAGGCACTCTCTAGGAGCGGAGGTCAAATTGCAGGGAGCTGAAGAATTGGGCAGGCAGGCAGGCACTCACCTGGGAGCGAAGATCAGGTGCTCTCCAGATGGAGTCGAGGTTGCTGAGTTCAGCGTGGCAAACTACTTCAGACTGTGGAGCAGAGTTAGTTGCTGGGTTTGATGGCAGGTTAAGCGGGTTGCAAGGGATGGAGAGGAGGCATGCAATGGGATAAGGACCAATGTCAATATGCTTCCATTGTGGGGTATGTCTCCCGATTTCTTGGTTGTAGGCCTTGGCTTTTATCCTCTTTTTGTGAGGTTAAGGCCCACTTGTGGATTTTCTCATTTTTGGGTATGTCCCACCTGGTTCCAGATAAGGGTCCACCCGTTTGTGGTTTTTTCATTAGTATGAATTTTTGGGTAGGTGGCACTTGGTTAACACGATAAGGGAACACCCATTTGTGTTTTTTTTTTTTATTTGTATGAATTTTGGGTAGGTTTCACAGCTGCTAATCTGCGAGTTATTTTTTGGTAAAAATCAGGAGCTGTGGCTCAGGCTAAGTTGCTTCACTGTGTTACTTGCATTTTGGAAGCTTGCTCTGTGTACTAGACTATGTCTCTGTCCACTCTGGACAGAAGTAAAGAAATTAAACTAATCCTTTTTGCTGACAGCATGATCCTATATCTGGAAGATCCAAAAAAAAAAAAAAAAAAAAAAAGATTCCACCAGAACACTGAACTAATGAACAGATTTAGCAAAGTAGCAGGCTACAAGATCAATATCCATCAATTGCTTTCTTACACAATAAAAACTAGGTCTGAAGAAGACATCAGGAAATCAGTCCCATTCACAATATCCTCAAAAAGAATAAAATATTTGGGAATTACTCTAACAAGGTAAATAAAAGAACTCAACAAGGAAAATTATCAACCATTGAAGAAAGAAATCCAAGAAGACCTGAGAAGATGGAAAGATGCTCCATGTTCTTTGTTAGACAGAATTAATATAATAAAAATGGTCATTCTGCCAAAAGCACTATATAGATTCAATGCAATCCTCATCAAGATACCACTGTCATTCTTTACAGATATAGAAAAGCAATTGTCAAATTCATTTGGAATAAAAAGAAACCCAGAGTAGCTAAAACATTACTAAGCAAGAATGAAGAAACAGGTGGATTTGCAATATCAGATCTAAAATTATACTATATATCTGTAGTAACAAAAACAACATGGTACTGGTAACAAAACAGGAATGAAGACCAATGGAATAGAACAGATGACTCTGAGAAAAGAATCATAAATCTTTAAACATCTGAAATTTGACAAAGAGGATCAAAATATAACATGGAGGGATGACAACCTATTCAGGAAACAGTGTGGGACAAACTGGAAAGGCATTTGCAGGAAGTTGAAATTAGATTCTTATCTCTCACCTTACACAAAAATCAAACAAAAATGGATCCAGGAACTAGTAATTAAATCAGCTACCGTACAAGTGCTTTCAGAAAAATTAGGACCAACACTCAGGCACATGGGAGGGGTCAAAGATTTTCTCAGTAAAAGTTCCAACTTGGAAGAATTAAAGTCAAAATCAGTGAGTGAGATGCCATTAAACTAAAAAGCTTTTGCACAACTAAGGAATTGGTCAAAAATGTCAAGAGACAATGTACAGAATGGGAGATGATCATGGCCTGTGATTCCTCAGACAGGGGACTAATATCCAAAATTTACAAAGAACCCAAAAAACTTATTACCAAAAATACAAATAATTCAATCAGTAAATGTGCCAGAGAGCTAAATAGAAACTTCTCAACAGAGGAAATCAAATAAGCCAATGGATTCAAGAGAAAGTTTTCTAAATAACTAGTAATCAGAGAAATGCAAATAAAAACTGGGTTAAGATTTCCCCTCACAGGGGCTGGCGCGGTGGCTCTGTGGTTATGGCATTTGTCTAGCATGTTCAAGTACACAGGTTCAATCCCTAGCACCCACCTACACAACTAAGTGTCAGAGCAATGAAAGCCATGTGAAAAACTCAATAAATATTGATTCTCTCTCTCTCTCTCACTGTCCTTCTATCTTTAAAAAAAGAAAAATATCTCCTCACTCCACTCCAACTTGCAAAGATGAAAAATAACAAACAATAACAGATGCTCAAAGGGTTGCAGGGAGATAGCCCACTGTTGAATCAGTGCATTACAGCAACACAACAAAATTTATGTTCATAACAGCTCAATTTACAATAGCTAAACTATGGAATCAAACCAGATGACCCTCACTGAATGAATGGATCCCAAAACTGTGGCATATATTATATATAATGGAATTCTACTAAGCAATCAGAAGCAACAATGTTGCAGCCTTTGAAGGTAAATGGATGGCAATAAAAGAAATTGTGCTGAATGAAATTAGCCAAACCCAGAGACTAAAAGGCCAAATGTTTTCCCTCATTTGTGGAGGCTAGAATAATACCCAGGCTTGGAGGAAAGATTGGCAAACTCATGTATTAGACTCAGAAAAGGTGTAATAACCCATAATCTAGGGCAACCATAGATATGGGGGAGGGGATAGATGAGGGGTGAGGAGAGGGAGGAATCTAGGGATACAATCTACAATGTAGCATACTCTTTACTCCCCCCACAAGAATCCAAAAAGTACTTATGCAATCATTTAATTCTGGAAAATTCATAAACTAACCATTTATATCACTTGTAGGGGTATAATATAGAAGAAATCAAAAGACAGAGTTGTGGGAGATGTGGAGATAATTGTGGTTTAAGAACAAATGTATATCATATTATTCCTTTATATGCATTTATGATTGTCAATAACGCAATGTTTTAATTAACAAAACGTAATTTTTAAAAAGTGGTTAGCATATGTGAATATAAGAAATACATTCATTGTTATTATTAAAATATTTAGCTATTGGGTCAATAGCTATTTTACATAAATAAATAAGGAAGAAAGTAAATTACTCAAAGAGAATATATAAGTATTATCACTTTCTTGCTACATGCTTACATTGTACCTGTTTATATTTCATATGTAAGCAACATTTTAACCTACATTAGAATTGTGAAACTATGGCCAAAAAAAACCCAACCAGATCAATTCAATAAAATGAGCATAAACTATGTGAGTCTTCCCCAAGCTAGTGAAACATTATAACTTGTTCTATAAATGATCTTTAGAAACCTGGTCATTTAAAAAGCCAAATATTTTAAACAATTGTCTCTATGGCAAGCCTTTGATTGATTTATTTTTAAATCAAATTTCCTGTCTTGTAAATTTTACTGAAAACATGTATTCATTTTTCAACTATGAGGAGATTGATTTCCCTAATGGGTACTAGGGTAGAAGTCCCTCTTTATGTTTTAGTTTATTAGTAAATTTCACAACTGAAATCAAGAAGAATTGAGCCATTTATATCCAAAGGCAAGCCATTAACAAGTAGGGCTATATAATTTCCCTCCACACCAATTAAGAAATTATAGATCCCCAAGATGACAAAATGGAAGAGAGATCAATAGAAAACATACAAACTAAAACATACAAAGAAAAATCAAAAGAAAGGAGCAGATGAGACATAATACACAGGGTCAAATTGCACCATACATATAATTAGTCTAAAAGTAGAGTTAAGAGAATGAGGAAGAATACTTATTTGACAACATAATACCAGAGAATTTGTCAAAGCTTTTGAAAGATATAAACTCAAAGTAAAGAAGGGCTGGGGTGTAGCTCTGTTGGAGAGCACTCTTCTAGAATACAGGGACTCCAGTGTTCAATCCTCAGTCTTACCAAAAAAATGCTTAATTTATTAATTAAAAGTATACTATAGTAAAAATATTCTCAACGTTCAATTCTAAGAACAGATTATCAGTAATGCCTGGAAATTGATTAGGAATATAAATTCTTGGGCTTTGTCATAACCCTATTGAATGAGAAGCTCTGAAAGTGGGGCCATGAAACCTGTATAATGGGAAGTCCTGCAGGTGAATGCTGCGGACCTCCCAATATAAAAGAGATTAAAAATTCAAAAAGAAGAGAAAAGAAATTTGAAAAACAATGAGAATATATAGTATTTTAATACAATATACATTCTGCCAACAATATTGGTTCTTATTTATGTTATGTTTTCTAAGTATATATTTGTTCAGAACAATGATCACACTCTAAGCAAATGCATCAGTATTGTAGTAAGCATTGATACAGATTTTGTATTAAATCAGCATTAGTTCTAATTTTACTGGGGAATTTTTCATTTCAGAGACTAATCTCTCAATTTCAACTTGGATGTAGCCTCCTTTATGACATTTTGGTAAGAAGTATCTTTGATTAAAAGTATATATGTGACAGGTTTTGGAGAGAGTATTATATCTGTGAAAATATTTCCTTTAAATTTTCATATGGGAAACTTACTCTTTGAAGATGTTTAAATGGGTAATGATCTTGTTCTTCCTGTATTCTGAGTGACTGAATATTGTGCTTTTGAACTTTTGAAAACTGACTAGTATATTCACAAAAATCTTAGAATTTGGACTTACATATCAGAGATTAAATTAGAACATGAGCAAATATACATGGTTTCATGGTAATATTAACACATATTATTGAATATGTCTATGCTATTATTTATAAGTATTAAAATATTGTTTAATTTAAAAACTCATTTCAAATATGGCTTCAAGACAAAAATTGTTCCAAAATAAGTATTGAAAAAGTTACTTTTAGGGCTAAATTTACTAGCCACAAATACTACTTATATTTTACATAATTTATTTATTAGTATGTGGCAATTCTGGATCATTTCACACAGTATTTAAATTGTGAACATTAGGAGAATTGTGATTGCCTATTGCTTTTGTATTGAAAATAAAGAAAGTTGGCTGGGTCTTTCTTCAATCTGACCTTCACATAAAATTTCAAGGGCATTTACCTTTTGCTAATTTCAGATATTTCATGCTGTGGTTAAGACTTGGCCATCAAAAGGAAATTGAATTCAGTGCCTTTTAGTTTACTTAAATTCAATAATGTTGTCCTTTAAAAAATAGCACATTTTGTTCCAAGAAACATTTTGAAGGGTATTAAATCTTTAAAATAGTTTTTTAATGTGTATGTGCCTCTATTGTGTGTACATGTGTGCTTGACGTGACTGTGTAAAGCCCTAGGTGAAACAGAAAATGTAAAAGTCTGATCATTAGTTTTGGAGGAAGATAGAGGAACTAAATAGCTTTGCTAAATCTAGTAGAAAAGGAGTCAAGGTATACATTTGTTAGGCAGATCATGAATGTAATTGAGAATTGCACTCTTAGAAAGAATGCTACGTAAATAGCATTTGTCAGTTTTGATAACTGTCTGAATAAATACTCCTTCTAAATCATATTACGTAGTACTCATGTAGTATCATCTCAGAAATAAAAGGACTTTTGATATATTAGGTCAACTCTTCCTACTTATTTTACTGAAAAGTGGAGTATGGGAAAGCTAACTGAATCTCTCCAAATTTTTCAGTTGACTCTAATGTGAAATGTTAGCTGTTATTGTTAATATATACTTATCACTGTAATTTTGAGCAGATAGTGAAGGCAAATTTAAAATGTGTTCTCAAATACTTAGACTCTCCTTCCGTCAAGGGTCAGGAATGTTTCTATCTTCTTGAGTCACAGGTTTGGAGGGTGGGAACAGAGCCCATCAATCTGTGTTAACAGGTTCTCTGACTGCTAGAGAAACACTGACACAATAGTTTAATGTCAATAGTGTAGCACAAAATAATGCCATATAGAGTCCTAGGTAAACTTCTACAAATTCTTTCATTTTGTACCTAATTGGCTTAGATTGCTCTTTGAATAAAGTCCTTGGAATGTCCCTCTTACAATCCAGCCGCTTCTCCATAGGAAGTCTCTAACATGTAGAAAGATAACAGATGAGTGTGCCAGTGGACAATCCTTGCTGAGTCTAGGTCATTCACCAAACACAAAAATAGGTGTTAGATAATTCCATTCCAAATTATGAAGCAGAGATCAGGCAACCCTGCTGTCTGAATCACAGTTTGTGAAAACCTAACATATTTTCCATTTATATCACTCATTTTGGGATAGTTTATTACTCACCAACAAATATATGGAATATTGGTCAAAAATCATCATATAATCATCTTAGTTTATAGTTCTAGGTACTAATTATGTATCATATTATCAATTTAAAAAAATTTCACTTAGTCTAATACTCTCACTTAAAATGATGACAGAAAGACATAAACATCTGAGTCTCAGAAATTTCACTAAAAATATTTTTATTTGAAATGTGTACAGCAATCAGCTGAACTCATAGTCTGATTACTGAGGTTGATGAATGAGAAAAAATATGTATGTGGATGTTTCCATTTTGGGAAAATTAACCAATAATGGTATGAAATTATAGAACTATGTCAAGTAGAAATTCAAGCAATGATGTTGAATGAGGTGGTATAGATAAGACAAACTCAATGACATAATTTGGGTAATGAGAAAAAATTTCTCAAAAATAATATTTTTCTAGAGTAGTAGAAAAAAATAGAGCATAGTAAACTCCCACATTTATGAAGAAAAATAGAAACACAAAGGAGATAAGTAAAATTGGAAGAAACATGTTCTCAGTAAGTCAGATTATATTTCTATCTGATTAGAGAGGTATATAAAAATATTAGTATAATTTACATTTTCTACATTATTTAGGCTTTCTAGTCAGTATCACTGAAGTTTTTTTAAAACTTTCCAGTTCAACATATAAGATACTGAACTGGTAAAACTCACCTGAAAGCATACATGTTATTGCATGTATTGAGTCTGAGTAGTGCCTGCCCTACTAACTTTATAATCAATGTAGCTAAAAATTAAAAAAAAAAAAACAACCCTCAGTTCACCAAAACCAAACCACCTGCAAATGTGTAAAATCCTGAAAATGAATTATCATAAATTCAGTTGATATTGGAAAATTATGTTTTATTCCTTACTCTGGATGAGACAGATTTTTTTTTTCTTATTTAAGAATTGGATAATTGGGGCTGGAGTGGTGGCTCAGTGGTTATGGACTTGCTTGGCAGGCGTGAGTACGTGAGTTCAAACCCCAGCACCACGTACACAACTAAGTATCTGAGCAATGAACGCCATGTGAAAAACTCAATAAAAATTGATTCTCTCTGTCTCTCTCTCTCTCTCACTGTCCCACCCTCTCTTAAAAAAAAAAAGAATTGGATAATTATACAGTATGGTATAGGTTTTCCATAAGTGGGTCTGGGAAAGAAGAATGTCTGCATTGTAAGTTTTCTATGCATTTTCCTCTTTAAAATAGGACTAATGACACTACCTATCTTTATAGGATTGATATAATTATAAAATGAGATAAGAAATACGAAGCACTTAAAATACTGTCAGGCATTTATTAACACTTAGCACATGATAATCATTCTTATTTCCTATATGGATAGAACAGATATGCTATGTTGTTCCTGAAAGACTTTTTTACATGCATTTCTTTATACTAATCCTCAGCAGAATTGTGTAAAAAAAGAATATATGTTTATCTCTACTTTAATGGCAAGGAGAATTAAGAATAGTAAAATTAAATACATATCTGCAGATATCAAAAGTTAAGTTTAGTACTAATAATGAAATCTAAGTGTAATAAATTTGAATATATGCAAAAATGAATATCTAGTAGGTCATCATATAATTCAAATAGTTGTCCTTCAATATTCAGTAGAGTGTTTCATGTGTACTTCCCATTTCATCATACAGAGTATCATAAAGATGTATATTTAGTAGCCAAGGTTAAATAGAATAGCTTTAAAAAATAATTGATGTCCAGGAATAGACTTGACTGAAATCAAACCATATAATGCCTGCCAGTCAGGTTCATTTTGTTAATGTGCCATAAATTTTACCTACCATCACTTTTGTACCATCACTGTAAATGTCAACCCAGTGAAAAAGGAATATATTACCATCATATTGTTGTGTAAATATTTTTATATTATAAACCTTAAAAAAAGTCTTAAGGACATTAGGTGACTGAGAAACACCCTGTGAGAAACTTTCTTCAATATTACCTAAGACAAGTTCAAGTAGCGTAGAGTCCACAGTTCAATCAGCAAATAGAGTCATCAAGTAGAGTCAGTTTCAATTTTTTGGGCTGGTTTCTTAAGCAAGTAAATAGGGCAAGTGAGGTCCTAAACTATATTTTAATCTATTTTGTGCTACTGTAACAGAACAACACAAACTGGGTAATTTACAATGAACAGAGATTTATTTGACTTTTGATTCTAGAGATGAAGGAAGTTGAAAATTGAGGGACCACATCTGGTGAAGGCTTTCTTGCAACACAATATAACTGAAGATTTCACAAAGTTGAGGAAGGACCCAAAAAACAGAAAAATTGAATTTGCTTTCATAACAAAGCCATTAACATTATAATGAACCTCCTCCCACGGTAATGTCATTAATCCATTCACAAGCTCAAATCTTTCACGACAACCCTGTTTTAAAGTTTCTACCTCTCAACACTGTTGGATTTCCAACGCACAACTTTGGGAGATACATTCTGTTAGGAAAATACTTTGTACCAATGGACCCTCTGATAGTGTCTCAGAGATTGGTAAGCATTCCTGAATCATAGGCCTGAGAATATACTGAGTTCCCACACTTGATATAAGAATAGAGGCAGTAAGTAGTGGTGGTGTTTGTTGGTCTTGGGGAGAACTGTAAGGAAGTTGCTTTGTCTGAGGTTATTAAAGGAGCATGAAGCATTTGGAAAGCCTAATTTCCTCAGGCTCAAGAACAGAGATCAAACTTCTCAACTGTTCCATTTATTTCTTAAAAAACTCGAAGATCTATTAATTGCACTTGAAAAATATATAACACATAATATCTTTTCTGTCTTGTGTTTACTGACATTTTCATGCACAGTAAGGAACATCCTTCCCACTCAAGGGTGCTATTCAAAAACTAGTCTGAAAGGTAATAAAATTGAGTTTCTCCCCAGTTTAGTTGAGAAAGAAAAAAACTAAAAGCAATTCTTTGTCATTTTATCTGTGCTACTTTTAGTGTGTACTGAAAAAGATCAATAGTATTACACATATTTTCTTAAGAGTGCAATAAAATTTTAAGTCATTGAACAAATAAATGGATGTTCATTGATATATGGGTCAATAAAAACAACTGTAGTATTGATTGAAACCATTTCAGTTTCTAATATTGATAATTATGATTCATTATTAACCAGCTTACTATGATGCATTGTAATGGTACATTATCTTTATTTCAAATGTTAATAGAAAAAGCAGATTTTATTCACTTTGATTTGAATTCCATGCTCTTAAAACAGTGAAGCTATATTTTACATTCAAATTCTTTTTTGAGTTCATAACGTACCATTTTATCATAGTAAAATGCTTCACATTCTCATAGGTAATCCAAATTCATAGTATATTCTTTAAAGACAATCACATAACTTAAATTGTGACATTTAATTATTTTTCAATTTGATGCCTGATTTTTGTATTGGTTTCAGTGTATTTTAAAGAAGCTTTGAGTACCACATTCTTTTGCATAAAATGTGGTTTAAAAAAAAACCAAAATTTTATGGCTGCTTGGATTGAAAAAGTAATAATTAATTTTCTTACTGGATCTTCCCAATGATAAAGCTTAATTTGCATTTCTTCATTCCCTTGATAAATACTAAATGTGTTCCCATTATATTTTCTAATATTTCTGGGAAGTGATTGTCAAAAAGGTTGTGAAGATTAGAGAGAAGAAGATAAAATTATCAGTATTGGTATTTCTTCCATCAGTCTCTATACACAGCAGGTAGAGGGATCAGGGACATGATGATCAAAGGACAAAAAAATTTAATTAGGTAGAATAAGTTCAAGAGATCTTGTACATATGTACATAATGATCTTGTACATGATTATGATTATGGTTTTAGCAATATACTATATCCTCAAAAACTGCTAAAAGTAGATTTATTATTTATCACAAAAGTATTTAAATATTCTTATCATAAAGTAGTAAGTATAAGAGGTACTGCACTCATCTAATAGCTTGATTCAGTTATTCAACAATGTACACATATCAAAATGTCATGGTGAATATAATTTTTACTTGTCAATTGAGAAGTCTCAACATACAAGGTTCTCAAAACATTGAACCCAGCGTTATTCATAAATACTACTTGTTTTTAATTACGGTAAAACATATATATTAAATTTAATCTTTTAAAATATTTTAAGTATATAAGTCAGTAGTATTAAGTGAATTTCTATCATTGTGTAAGCATCACAACCATCCACCTCTAGAATCTCTTACTTTGCAAAACTGAAATGTATCAATTAAACAATCACTCCTCATTTTTCCTTTCTCCATATCTCTGCAAATGACCATTCTACTTTTTTTGTCTCTCTAATTTGAATACACCAAGTACTTTATATAAATTAAACTATTCCATATTTATCTTTTAAAATATCTATTCATGTTCTTTCTTTCATTAATTTTTTAAATATATACTCAGAAGTGAATTGTCTGGATAATATAAAAATTCTACTTTTGTTTCTTTGAAAAACTACCAAACTATTTTCCATAGAGGTTATAACACCTTATATCCCCACCAGTGGTGCACAGTGGTTCCAGTTTCTTCAACTGTGCTCTGAAGAATGTCCTATGGGTACTAGAGAAAAATACATATTGTGTAATTATTGGACAGTGTTATGTGTGATAGACCCAGTTGGTTTATTACGTTGTTCACTTTCTCTATTTTTCTCCTTATCTAACACTTGCTTAATTATAAATGTTTACAGTTGTTATATCTTCTTGCTTCATTTATCCAGACATAGACTTCTTAATTGGAAGATTTTTTTCTTTTTTTTTTCCATCAGTTTTATAAATATATCAATCCAATGCCTCCTCACTCCAAGGTTTCTTTCTTATCAGATATCTGCTGAAATCTTATAGATGAGCCCTTTTACTTAACAAATTGTATCCCTTTAGCAGCTTTCAAAATTCTTTCTTTGCTTTTGGCTTTTGTTAATTGGGGTATACTGTGCTTTAATGCTAGCCTTTTGAATGTATCTTGCTTGAATTTTGTTGGGATTCTTGGATGTGTGCATTCAGCTCTTTCATCAATTTTGGGAAGTTTGTGGCCATTTTTTATTCAAATAACCATTCTTCTTTCTTTCTGAGATTCCTGCAATGTAAATACTAGTTATTCACGTTTTTTTCATTGTCTATTAGCTTCCTTTCAATTTCTTTGAATTTTTTTTTCATTTCTACTATTGTACTTTTCATCACCAGATTTCCCTTCAGTAATATTTTATGTGTTTTAATTGCTTTTTTTCCACTTTTTTCATACATTTTATTCTTGAATTTATCCATATTCAAATGTAATTGGCTTTTCTAATTTCTTCAGGGTAGTTATTTTAAAGTCTTTCTCTGAAAGGTATAAAATTTATGCTTTGTCAAGGATTGGTTTTGCTATTTTTTTTCTTTGAATGAGCCCCATATTCCTGTTTCTTTGTGTGCTGTGTGTGTGTGTGTGTTGTTAAAAGCAAGATATTTTAATTTTATAATGGTGGCTGTACTGGAGACTTGATTCAGTTCCTTCCCCGAGAATAGTTATTTTTTTATTTTGTTTTTAAAAATTATTTTTGTAGTTACATTTGGGTCAGAAATGATTCTAAGGTATAAACTTAAGCTCTCCCTAATGGTTTTTATTATGAGCATGAATAATTTTTGCAGATATGTGGTGACATTTTAAAGTCCACTTTATATACAGATGTTTTCAATGGTTAATTTCCTAAAAGGAAAAATAGAAAAACTAAAGTGGTAAATAATGTTGATCCTTTTGATTTCCTGGAAATCACTATGATCACAGAGAGAGGCAGGCTTGCGATATTGATGGCTTAGCTTTTTGCCTATACCTCCACCATCAGAAGAACTATCAAGGATCAGAATATAAATTCTTCAGATTTGAATGATCAGGTCAATGTGTCCCACCCAGTCTCTCACGTGGAACATGTAAGCTGTCCAGAAACATGTGCACATCTTCTTGCCAAGGGACTGTGAAGTGGAGGATGAGTAGCTATTACCATGATATGGGGTGAAACACAGTGAAGTTAGAGAAATTTCACCGTCTAAGCCTTCTCTTAGGTGCTCTAAATCTTGAATAGATTTCTGAATTCCAAAGAGTTACATCAGATAATTTGTTAGTGTACTTGACTAGGTGGGAAGTGAGACTTCTTGAGATTCCTACTTCACCTTATTCTCTCTAGCTTAGTAGCCCCTGGGTTCAATCCCTGATACACACACACACACACACACACACACACACAAGATTCAAAATATCAAAATACTGTCATTTCCCCCCTAAACAGTGTTCTTTATCTTAAGACTTATCCAATTGTTTTCAAACCTAAAACCCATCATTTAAGGGATATTTCAAATTGATTGCTAGAAAGCAAAACTGTCTATCAAATTAAAATATAAGAGATAATTATCAGAAGGATGCTTACAATGTTAGAGAAAAGTAGTTTATTTGAGAGAGAATTATTTTTGACACGTGTTTAAAGGGAATGAAAAGAAGTTTGGAAACAGGTTGAAATCGCAGGTTCTAAAAAGTTGTCATTGCCATGAGGAACTACATTTGGCTAACTTCACTCTATGTTTTGACTACAGTTCCTAAGTTACTGTTGGCGTCACAGTAATTTTTCATAAATTTTTTTCTGAGATATTTCACAGATATTTAGCTTGGAATTTTATTTGTTACTAAAATTCTTAGTGGTTCTAAATACAAGTATTTGCATTACTCTGGAAAG
>PVKS010043471.1:0-14845 GCA_004027875.1 Aplodontia rufa | reverse complement strand
GGAGACTCTGATTTACAGATATGCATCAAACTACAAGAAATTGAGATTTTGTCAAAATTTAGTAACACTAGTCTAAGAGAAAATGTCACAATATAACAATGTGGTATCATCTCAGACAATATCTGAAGTAGTTTTTGTTTTTTTTAAGGTTTATATTTAGTATTTGTTAAAAGAATACCGTAGGGCTGGGGAGGTAACTCAGTAGAGCATTTGTTGAATGTGTTCAAGGCCCTGGGTTTAATATAATCTCTAGTGCTGCGAAAAAAAAAAAAAACCCAAAAAAACTTAGTAAATACTTTTTTTTAAAAATTAGAAGTAAGATATTCCCATTGGAAAAAATGGATCAAATTATAAAAAGAAAAATTCTTATCTAAATTATAAAATCTGGAAAGTTACTAATAATATTTTGGAAGAATTTTCTTCCCCCAAAGAAATTATATGTAAAATTATATATAGAATTTTTATCTGCTCTTTTGATTTTTCATTTAATATTGCTTTAAAACAATTTTACCATGTCAATAAGATGATAGGAGTTTATTTCTAAATAAATAGTCCACATTAGAACTATTAGAAAATGTGTGTTTACTGTTGGAATAATATTTTGTCATGATTTAACTTATTGCACTTCAATATTTTGAGTGTTGAAAAATATATTGAGTTTTAATACTAGGAATTGGTGGGTAACCTCAAATCATATAAAAAAGACCTTTGCTTTCCACGGAAGATCCTGAATGTGTGTCCTGAAGTGAAATAACTATTTCTTGCAGTGTACACTTTTCATATGATGAAATGTTTTTTTTGCAGATGTAGAACTGGCTAACAAATTGGAAGAACACAATCAGGTGAGAAAAAATGTGAACTACATAAATGTTCAATTTTAGTAATAATTATAAAGCAATTTCTTTTGGACATAATGGGTTTTTTCCTTAGAAATGATTAATAATACATTGTAAAATTTTTGTTTCTACTACAGAAAAAGTAAAATTAATTTGCTAGGAAAAATAATTAAATTATACTTTTCTACAAAACAAACTATGGCTGATATGATCATAAGAATAAAATGTTTAGAAACCTGGGTTCTACTTTAGCTTTCCACATACCTAAGAATGTGAACTTGGGCCAACTAAAATTCTCTATAAATCTCATCTGTAAAATGAGAGGCTATAAAGTAGTGTTTTCTCTAGTTCTAGTTGCTATTTTTTTAAGAGAGAGAGGGACAGTGAGAGAGAGATAGAGAGAAAGAGAGAATCAATTTTATTTAGCTTTTATGTGGCTTTCGTTGCTCTGACACTTAGTCATGTATGTGGTGCTGGGGTTTGAGCCACATCCTTGCACATGCCAGGCAAGTGGCCTAACCACCTAGCCTCTGCTCCAGCCCCTCTAGTTGTTATTTTTGAACTGTGGGATTTTCTCCCTTCCCCAACAAAATGTTGTGTGGCTTCCGTCTATGAAACATCTAAGAGTGGAGGCGCTCCTGACTGATTTGGAGACCCTGCAGTGCCGCCTTCTTGACAGGGAGCCCCTAGCAACTCCATCTTCTCCACTCCTTGGTATTTTATGAAGACCATTTGAAAATCATTAAATTCTGTGATTTCTGAACTCTCTTGAATACAATTGGGTGCTATTGCATTATTCTGCAAACTGTGTGGCCATTGAGGAGAGAGAAGTAAGCCCATTATTTTCTCAACAGCAAGGACTTGGGGACATGTGGTGGTACTGGCTGAACCCTACTTTTGGTAGTTAGACAATGGCAAGCTTTTTAAAGTTGAGATAATAATGTAGCTTACTCTTTACTCTCCAGAGAGGACAAGTAATACTTACGCAATCATTTAATTCCGGAAACAGAATCACACATATATGGGTATTTATATCTGTTATGGGGGAAATATAGAAGAGTCAAGAAACTGGGGGTGAGTGATGTGGGGGTGATTCTGGATTAGGATCAGGGGCATATCATATTGTGACTACATATGCATTTATGATTCGACAACAACAAACTCCTCAATCAAATTTTTAAAAAAGTTGAAATGGGTTGATTTCTTGGTTGCTAGAAAGGACAAAGATTTCATGAAGTCCAGGTGAGCATATAAGTCTTCGTAGCTCCTTGACATAAAATGAAGTCCAGTTACCCAAGCTACATTTAGAATATCCCTATGAATTTATACCTAAAGCTGATTTCCTTTGCCAAAAACAAAACAAAACACAACAAAAAAAAGCCTTTTCTTCTCTGAGTCATATATCTTTTTTGGACAGTCAGCCTCTAAATGCAAATTTCCAGTTTATTTATTTATTTTTTTGAGGGGGTGGGTGGACAGAGAGGGACTGGGAATTGAATCCGCTGGTGCTTTACCACTGAGTTACATCCTTAGACCTTTTTCTGTCCTGTTTTGAGACGGGGTCTTGCCAATATGCCCAAGCTGACCTCGAACTTGCGATGCTCCTGCCTTAGCCTCTCAGTCCCTAGGATTATGGGTGTGAACCACCACACTTAGCTCCTATTTTTTGTTTATATCTTTTTGTTTATTTTCTTCCTTTTCTCTCTTCTTTTTTCAAACTTTCTTTTTCTTTTTTGCTTTTATCCTTCTTCAATAGACAGTAGCATGATTGTTATTAAATGCTAATTAATTATCATTTTAAATTTTTAGCAGCTAGAAAAACTAAAAGAACAGCTTATGGAGGTAAAGGATGCTGAGATGTCCTATGCTGTAGATGGCCTATCCTCTTCTCAGCCTATCAAACGAGGTAAACATTTATTTTAAACTTTTAAAACTGACTTCTAAATGCATGTTTTTGCAACTATTTCTGAGGAAGAAAAGATTGTGAACTTTCTAAAATTTAATCCATCAGTGGTGATCAAGATCAAGACTCATGTTTTTGAAAAGCAATTCCAATGAAAGTGTTCCCATGGAATGAATCTGAGCTTTGTCATGGCTGCAAGGCTGTACTTTCCAGGTTTAAACGGAAGATTCCTATCGTTTAAAATGTCTGGTTTACATTTCCTATTTTGGCTCAAAAATTGATCCCAGAAGGTTTGAAAATAAAGGGAGTTCAATTTTCAGTCAATTCAGATCTTCAGAGCATCTTCCTTGATGTGAGGGGAACCCCCTATTTCCGTAACACTTGATCTGGACTCCAAGTTTGGTCCACAGCATTTAATTTTAGGAAGATTATTATTTTGGATCACTTTAAATTTTCCAAGCTTTTCAAGAACATTCTTGATTTTGCTGACTCACTTCTTATTATTGAACAATCAAGTGTACTGTATGTCTCTCATTTATTAGTGATGTGGAATTTCTTAAGATCCAGTTGTTTTACTTGTCCCCTTATTCCAGAGTTGTATTTAACTTCTATTTAAATAAATACTACTATTTATAAATAATAATACTACTATTTATAAAAAATAAATACTACTATTTACAATACTACTAAAAGGAAAGAAGAAAAGCTAGATTCTAAGAACTTAGCATATACCAGAAATTTTATATTTTAATATCTCAAATTAGAATGGTTAAGCAGACTCTCGAAGTAGACTGCCTGGTTTTAAACCTTAATTTGACATTTTCTACTCATGTGACCATGGACAATTATCTTTTTCTGTATAGCTCATTTAACTTGCCCCCAAAAATGCATATAATAATTTTCATGGAAATATTGGGGGGAATTAAATGAGTTAATTTAATTTAGAATAATACCTGATACATAGTAAGTACTATGTAAACTTAACTTAAAAATCATTTGGGGGGCTGGAGCGGTGGCTCAGTGGTTTCAGCGCTTGCCTGGCAAGCACGAGGACCCAGGTTCAAACCCCAGCACCACGTACACAACTAAGTGTTGGAGCAACGAAGGCCATGTGAAAAACTTAATAAAGTTGTTTCTCTCCTTCTCTGTCTCTCTCACTGTCCCTCTCTCTTTAAAAAAAATCATTTTGATAATTATTTCTATAATTATTAATTTATTCTTTAGTATACCTTTATGACTACTTCATAGATAAGTATATTTTAGAAAAAATAAATTAAAAGCCCCAAATAACCCACTGATAAGTGTCATAGCTGGTAATTCTGAAGGGAAAAGTGGTGTAAGATGAAGTGAAGGTGAATGAACCAATGGGAACCTTTAGTCTTGTTAAGGATTTAACCTTAACATTCTGTCACACAGGAAACTACTATAAAGTTATAAACAAATCAGTGATTCATATGAAATAAATTGAATGCAATCACTCCTGATGCTTCATGGCAAATGTACTACAAAAAAGTAGCAAAGATTGTTAAGCTACTTTAATAGTCTGGAAGATAAGAAATAGTAGCTTGGAATAGGGGGACCACAGTCAATTAAGAAGGGCTCTGCTTCTGTATATATGTTGAACGAAAAACCATCAGGATTTGCTGTAGAAATACACATGTGATGTAAAAGAACAGGTGTCAAAAATGACTCCAAGGTTTTAGTTCTGAGGAGCTAGGAAATAAGGGCAATTTCTATTTTTTGAACCAGGAAGAACTAGAAGAGAGAGTTTGGAGGAGGAAAATTTGGAGAAGGACTGTGATAGAGATTGGTTAGATCTTTTCGTTGCCCATAAATCTTAGGTTGTGATGTGTTTACAATTTTAATCCAAATGTCAGAGGTATAATGCAAGAAAGTCCAATGCCTGTAGCAAGGCACCTCTGTATTTTGTAGCTGTATCATCCCAGAGTGCCAAGGTGGAGGAGAAACTTGGAGGACACCTCCTAGCTCCCAACTGCCTCAGTTCAGAGGTGGTGCATGTCGTTTCTACTGAAGCACATTAGCCAGAATTAGTTCCTTGGGCCGCCAGGAACCTATTGGCAAGACAGGCTGGAAAATGTAGCGAAGAACTCACTGCCTCCACCATAGTCCATTGTTTTCTTCTTAAAAACACACCACACTCATCTCCCATTAGAGACAATTCCAAATCCCATTCACCGAGGGCACACAGCTCCGGTAACAGGCTTCATGGATGTGCTGCCTAGTCTTCATAGGTACAGTGTGTCTGCTCCTCACTTACAGATCTTTTAACTAAAAAGACAAGTTAGTCACCTCACACAAACCCAATAATTGACAGAGGAACAGGAAAAGGATAACCACAGCCAATAATTCCATTCATAAAGGAGAACAGGAGATAAACATCGTCTGGAATGGTGACCTTCTGCAATTCTGAAATCTTCTGTGGAAAATATTTGGAAGGACCCTGTCCTGGGGTTAGAGAAAGATTTCTTAATTAAGGCCTGTTAGTTTTCAGGAGAATTCCTTTGTCCGTTGTATGGTTTCCCCTGGCTCCACTCTACCTGAGATTTTAGTTTTTCCATTATTGTCCCTGAATGCATGTCCTGGACAGAATATTACCGTCTTGTAAATTGTATGATTTTCCTGGTTTTCTTCAAACTCTTGGAAGGTTGGAGGTGCAAGCTTCATTTTGTCTCAAAGTGCTAAAGACATTTTTATTTCTAGGGTTCACGACTTCTTTGGCAATGGCATTTCAAAGACAATGTAGACAGCTTGTCCACTGAGTTCTACATATACATCATATTTTAATTATTTTGCATTCTCACCCCAACTTACTAGTTTCTGCCTTGAAGATGTTTGGAACATCCCTTAAACACTGCATACTTAGTCTGTTTTTTTTTTCCTGACCTCTTTATTCCAGCTGCTATTTACTTAGCCTGTCACTTGAAGTTATTTAAAAATCTTGTTTCGAAATGCTTGGGATCTATGAGTTATTCGCTTTCTCAACATCTCAAGACACTTTTTCTGAACTCTCTTTCTTCCTTTTTTGTTTGTTTACAAAGACACTAGTACCTCCCTAAAATCATCAGTCTCTTCTTTTTCTTTGCTAAATGTATCCCAAAAGAACCTAATTGTAGTTCTTATTTTCTATTTTCCAACCTTTTTTGTCTAGAAGTCAATGAGACACATGGTCTGAATATCTACTTATTACATGCACCAGCTTTACCACATTTAGCTGTTCTGTAAAGTGAGTCTTAATTTTTCCAAACTGCAGTATCAATTTCCTTTTCTGCCATTAGTGAGTTGCTGGGACTATATCCTATTTTAGGTACTTCTTAAAGAAACACCCCACTTCAAGTTACCAATTTGTATATTGGCATATAGTACTTTAACAAAATATCCTTAAAATCATTGAGGTGCAATTTCTTCTAATTTTGTCTTGTGTTTGCATGAAGTCTTAGCCCTGTTGGTCATTTTTGCTCTTCTTTTTGCCTAGTATATGGAATGCATGATGCCCAATGTCAATACAGCAGAATAAGAGGGAAAGGAAGTAAACATGCTCTTAATTGCAAGAACTAGGTACATGATCCAAATCCAACTTTGTGAGGTTGGGAGCACCTGGGAAATGTAGAGAATCACAAGAAATGGTTAGAAAATCTTATCCCTATCATAGACATTTTAGGCTTTTTTTTTTTTTTCGAGAGAGAAATTGAGGGAGAGGGAGAGAAAGAGAGAATAAACTTTGTTTAGTTTTTCATATGGTTTTTATTGCTCTGACACTTCATTCTGTATGTGGTGCTGGGGTTCGAACCTGCGCATTCACACACGCCAAGCAAGTTCCATAACCCCTGAGTCACCATTCAGCCTCTGTCCCTCTCTCTTAAAAAAACAAAAACAAAAACAAAAAACAAAAAAATGCCCTCATCATTCATGTGCACAAGGAATTACATCCATACATTTATGTTTAGTTAACAAAAAACCACCTGAAGAATTAACTTTACTTTGCTCTGTTTTCTACCTCCCCATTATGCTGCGGGTTGAATCCAAACCTCACACAAGCTAAACAAGTGCTCTACCATTGAGCTACATCACTGCCCCAAGATTTAGTTTCTTATTATTTTCATTGCTCTGACACTTAGTTGTGTATATGGTGCTGAGATTCAAACCCAGGTCCTCACACATGCCAGGCAAGTGCAGTACTACTGAGCCACCACTTTAGCCCCTTTTTGGGCTTCTTATGGCACGTGTAAAGAGATCTCCTTAGTAGTAATTTGAGAAGATCGTTGGATATATGAATTTCAAATATAGGGAATCAACTAGATTGGAGATTTATATTTGACATTTATTAGCATATCTATATTTGGCATTGTGATGACACTATTGAAGGAATGTGCAGATATAGAGAGGACGCATCCAAGGGCTGAGGTCCAGGTGACTACAAATTTAGAGATTGAGCTGGTGATAGAGATTTTGCCAAAGGGACTGAGGAGCAGCAACCAAAGAAGGAATGAGCAACAATAACAAAAACATATGCCCAGAAGTCAAGTAAGGAGTTTCCAGAAAGCAGGAGTTCAGCCATGTCTAAAGCTATGACAGATGCAGTAGGATGAAAATTGAGACCTCCTGTCTGAAGTTGGCACCTATGGGGCGTCAATGGACTTGAAAATAATTGTTTGATGAACTTTTGGTTAAAGAGACCATGATCAAAGAAGTAGAACCATTGACAATAGGCAACTTTTGAGGAATTTTGTTCAAAAGGATAGAAAAAATTAGAACCTTAGCTAGAATGATTTGTTCGAGATGGTCAAGGAAGCCTCCTGTTTTATTTTTATGCAAGGAGATGTTAAAACATGTCATAGGACATAATCAAATATTTGTGGTGATGAGCACGTGAGCTAGATGTCCAGATAAAGTCACAAAAACTTAATCCACATTACATGCAAAGCCACTGTTTTGATTCCAGTAGAGAATGACTACACACATAATATGTGAAGGTGAAATGGACCCAGAAATCCAGCTTTAGGCAGTAAGAAGGATTTATACTTACTGTGAAATAGTGTAACTTTTAAAAATTGTTAACATATAGTTAATAGGTACCTGTTAAAAACAGCTGCCCAATACCTGGAATGACATTAAAAATGGGAAATGGGAGAACAAATCAGACATCAAGGACACCAGAATGTTGGCTGGAGTTTTACTTCATGTAAATGATAAACACATAAACATTGTTGAGCTGGCTCAACTGGGAATATCCAATACCCCCCATGGAAATTCCTTCCAAAGGTCCAAAAATTCTCTAAATTATATTGCATTGCATACTTAGGTGAAATGCTTATGTGTGTAAGTATGCCTTAGCTCAGAGTAGATGTATATCTTTCTGCCAGATAGAGATATTCAAAGATCTCTGAAAGGATGGAAAGCACAATGATGACAACTTTCCAAGGCATACTGAAAAGATTGGATTAGTGGGCCAAGCTCCTCAGTTCTATATTTGAAAATAGACTTTGGCCTTCACAGGATTCAAATATAGTTTTGTTTAAAGAAAACTGTGGCTCTTATAGAAATGAGAAGGAGACTTAGTGTTATGCCATGCAATATTTATATGTGGTGATGAGGACAGGGGTTGTAGTTTAAAAAGTGAGTTTAGTAGGGGAGGAAAATCTGGGGAAGCGGATAAGACTTTTTTCATTGATTTCAGGGAGTGGCCAAACTACACTATGGATTTTTAAACTCTTGTTCACTGTACGTCCAGTTGTGAACCAAAGACTCATTTCCCAAAGATCTTAGTTTTATAAACCATTTTGCTGGAAGGAAATTAGATAAATTTATAATTAGTTAGGTGAACCTAGGGTAAGAAAGATGATAGATTGTATACAACCTATGTGAGACTTAAAATGATTCATCTTTTGGAGTTAAAGATTAAAATGATGCTAAGTTTAATTTGGTCTGAAGCATTATTTTACAATTACTATTGAATATTCAGTGTGATAAAGACTGAATT
Source organism: Aplodontia rufa (assembly GCA_004027875.1). Taxonomy (NCBI): domain Eukaryota; kingdom Metazoa; phylum Chordata; class Mammalia; order Rodentia; family Aplodontiidae; genus Aplodontia; species Aplodontia rufa. The sequence continues at coordinate 6,108 of PVKS010043471.1, read as the reverse complement.
TACTTAAATATCATTTGGTGGTTTGCAAAGTGATGTTTAAACTCTCTTTCTTCCTCTTTTCTCAATAAATAGAAGCACATTTAGCACTGTTTTACTTATGTGACTTCCTCTTTGAAATTTCAATTACTGAAGTGTAAAATAGAGGGGCAAATCTCACAGGTCGACCTACTGTGTCTTGGATTGTGTTACAAGCATCACAATGTGTAACAGTGCTTCAACAGAACTTTCTGTGATGGGAATATTCCTCATGTGGACTGCTCATTCTGGTAGACTACCAAGTGTTTGACATGTGACTGGTATGATGGAGAAGCTGAACTTTTAGTCATTTAATTTTAATTAATTTAAAGATCCACATAAAGCTAGTACCTACCCTATTGAACATCCTTTTTACAAAGTAGTCCTCTGACATACTGAAGCATACATAGACTATTTTATTCAAATACAATGTTTCATAAAATACCCTTCTAATAAAGAATTTGTTTTTTTTTTCTTCTTTAGCTTGCTTTTGGAAATACTGTGTTTAAAGCTTTTTCTATGGATGCAAAATGATAAGAATGTTAGACAAAGATCTATCTATATATCTGTATTCAAATAACTGTACTGTTTAAAGATTGAAACTGTTTCAAGCATAAGGAAACTGTGAAACTTATTGTACATATTCTTTTTCTCACTTTGCTAACTTGTTAGTAAGTGGGTTACAATATGCTTAATATTTATGTTGTGAATAATGATAAATCATTTGCACTGGTGAATGGCATGAGACTATCAAGACTTTTGAGGTGAAGCTGAAAGTGCTGTATTATATGTTTTCCATAAATTCATTGTTTACAGTTTTAGCCTGTGATGACCATGATGTTAAAATATTTTAAAAAGGATCTTGTAAAGTTAAAATAAATTATATTATCTCAATTTATGTGGAAAATATGAATTATTGTTCTTTCTCTTTTTATGATTGTGCTAGCCACCCTTTCTTTTCTGTTGATTTGAACAATTGTCATTGAAACTACTGAAAAAAAATTGTGTATATTGTAAAAAATAAGAAAAAGGAATAACGATACTGGTATAAACTCAGGCAGAGATGTTTATTGGATTTGTTGCTATTGGGCCAATTTCACCTGCGCTGCCATAATGAGGGCAGGCATGGTACGTGAAGGCCAGCAGTGGAAACAGGTCCCATGTAGGGAGAATGGCAGGCAGGGAAAATGGCACTGGACCTTTGTCAGGCAGCTGGTTTTGCTGGCTAACTGGAAGTAAATGATGGGGTTGGTCCTTCAGAGATTGGCTGGTGGATCCATCAATCCATTGGAGCTTGTCCTCCAGCACCCCGATTGGCTGTTTTTTTGGGGGGGGTCAAGGTGCCCTTTTCCCTGCCCCTTACCCAGAGGCCATGACTAAGCTGAAGCCACACCCCCAGCCTGTTGCCATGACTGGTCCGCCAGGATCAGCCATGCGGCCTGGCTGAAGCCCTGCCCCCAGCCAGCCTAACATATATTACCTTCAAGCAGAAATATATCATTTATTGGACTCTGGGAAAAGTAGTACTAGTTGTCTCTGACAGAATGCTAGGAAAACTTTTTTACAGAACAATTTGTCTATTGTTCTGCTTCCTCTATAACATCAGAAACTATTTGACTCCCAATATGCCTCTAAGAAGCTAGACCCAGCGTACTGAAAACCGCCAACCCCAAACCAAGAAGTCAGTAGACTTCCCTTCTTAGGTTTTGTGTCATGCATAGTTTTTTTTTCTCCTCCTCTCCCTTCTTCTCTCCCTCCCACTCCTCCTCCTCCTTCTTCTTTCCTGGCACTGGGGATTGAACCCAAGGTCTCATGCATGCTAGGCAAGTGCTATATCACTGTTACATTCCCAGTTCTTGTTTCATACCTATAAATCAAGATAGTTTTTGCTAATTTTTGAGCAGGCTTATTTAGTGAATTCAAGGTTGGAAATTTAACCTTAATTCTGTCTGCCACCTATGCTGGCACAGAGGAATTGTCAAAGTAATAACTGACTAGTGTGTGATAGCTCACCAGATAAGGCTACACACATTTTCTTACTTTACAATATGGGGAAGAAATGGACTTTTATGTATATATTCATCATGGTGTGCTTAAAGACACAATCTCATAAAATAAAATGAACAATATTTCTTAAACCAGAACAAGTAAAACAGTACATAAAACAGACCATTTTGAGCAATGGAACATATAATATATAATGCTATCTGCATGCTTGCTTAGGAGTCATTCAAGTGTGCATTAATAAACATTATTAATGCCTCAAGATGTTTCCATGTATTTACAACAGTTGTAAACACAAGCATAATGGTACCAAAAGAAAGATGAAACATTTTTCATCACCTCATGTTTATTAACTTTGAAACGTTTGAACAATTTTAAAGCATCTTAAATTTATAGGTACAAGGGAATAATGTCACTCAAAACATTTTTGATGCCCCTTTCTTTAAAAATTTTTTTTGTTAGTTTAAAAAATGACTTACTTTAAGAAATTTAATTCACTGAAGATATGCGTAGACTAAAGGTACAATTTGACAGACTTTTTGTAGTATAAATTTTAATGTATTGTAGTCAGGAATCAATGTCCTGTCAAAAAAGTTGATTATGTAATTGATACCAGAAGACAGAAATTCATACCTACATTTTCATTTGCTTTATGAAACACAGGTGCAAGGAGAAACAAAGGTAATGTGTTTTTTTTTAAAACTGAACAATCCTTCAAACTGGTGGCCTTCCAATTAAATATAATTAGATTTAATGATAAACAAATGCATTGAACAAATAGATGAGATGATGAGTTATCATGTTCTTAACAGAAATGGTGTCTTAATTTATAGTTATGTTAATAGACCCTATTTAAACTAATATATTTCTGACTTATTTCCTATTTTGTCTAAAGTGGTGTAAAAATTTGAGTACCAAAAAATGGGTGGAGAAAACACTTCTTTCTTAAAGTTTTGTGTATATGAGACAAATGTATTATACATTAAAACAGAACATGAACCAATACATTGTGATCTCTTATTTAAATTGGATGTCATAATATAATCTCTAATATTAAATATGTAACATAGGAAATCAATTTGTAAAATCCAACTGCAAATCTTTACCATAAGAAATTTTTAGGCTTAAGTAAGTTTTAGTGCCATTTGTCAAAGCCCAGAGCAGCACCTAGTTGTTTTAGAAGTTTGTAAGTATTCAAATGGATAAAATGGAGAGAAATAGCTTCCAAGGAATGAGAACATTTCCATAGTTCATCAGAAGGCTGAGGAAAGTATCAGGAGAAATCATTACTTCTTCTTTTTTTTTTTTTTTTTTAAAGAAAGAGGGACAGTGAGAGAGAAAGAGACATGGAGACAATCACTTTTTATTGAGTTTTTCACATGGCTTTCATTGCTCTGACGCTGTATGTAGGTGCTGGGGTTTGAACCCCTGTACTTGCCCAGGCCAGGCAAGCACTGTAACTGCTGATCCATCACTTCAGCTCAAATCATAACTTCTTAAATAATCCTTTCAACTTCCGAGTCCTGTAGGATATTTACCTATATGTTGCTGCTAGCTTTCTTTCTTTTTTTTTCCTTTTTTTTTCTTTTTTAACAGAGAGAGAGAGAGAAAGAGAAAGAATCAATTTTATTTAGTTTTTCCTGTGGCTTTTATTGCTCTGACACTTTGTTGTGTACGTGGTGCTGGGGTTTGAACCCGTGTCCTCACTCATGCCAGCGCTGTAACAGCTGAGCCACCGCTCCAGCCCCACTGCTAGCTTTCTAAGACAAGTTTATGAAGAATACAATTGATTAGCTTTCTCCAAAGTAATTTTTCTTTGTAGCCCTTTACCACAATTAAAAGAAATGTTCATTTACTGTTTTATTTCCATAAACTTTGAAGATTTTCAGCTACTTGGAAAATTACCAGAAAAAAAATGCTAAAAGTTACACAAAACAGCAATATATTCTAAGTACCCATCCTGGCTTCTTTCACCTCTTTCCATATCTATTAAATTGGACTTGTAAAAAGAATATTTGATAACTGAAAATTTAGGTTTTTTTTTAATCACTGTCAGTTATTTAGTTCAACTCTCTGTCACCATGATATTCTTTGAGCTCATTTTGCTCTTTGAACCATATAAGTATGTGAGTTAATTTTTTATTTAAGATTAGCAATTACACAGTTCTCTCTTGTTCTAAGATAAAAATATCTTATCATATTTTACCTTTGTTTTTATGCTAAAATAAGTCTTCTACTGGCTAGAACTTTTTTCCCTTCCCATATCAGGTCTGTTTGACAGTGATTTTTGCTGGAGTTTAAAGAAGCAGTGTTCTCCAGATGCTTTATACAGTTCTGCTGAGTAACTTATGCTGAATCTCTTCTCCAAGTGATAATTATTTCTGTTTAGAAAGCACCCCCAACACACAATGGGCTCCTGAAACTAAACTACAGTAACCTCACACTTACCGCCGATCTAAAATCTTATGTCTTGATAAAAATAATCTTCCTCATTTTAGACACCGCTCCCAAATACATTATACTATCCAATGCCTTATTCAGCACAATATCTGAACCAGAGTAAATAATATCCTGGATGAGTCAATAATTTCAAAAGGTTTGCTTTTGTTCTATGCTGAAACGTGCTGTGTAGAAATGTGTACTTTGCTGGCCCAGACTGGGCTGGTGGTTTACTACTTACTGATTCTTTAACTTCCTCTCTACTTTCGTCTGCTACTTCTGGGTGTAATTGCACTCCTCATAATGAACCACTGCTGCTCTTACTTAACTATCAGAATTTAGAGAAATTTTAGAGAATAAGAAATATTGAAGCTTAACAAATGAGTAATATCTTTTACATCCTTAATTCTAACCCTACTTTGACTTCACAGCTCACAGGGGCTGTATTTTATTTGGTTAAAATGGACAAAACTTGAATATGATAAAAGAAGCCTCACTTTATCATTATTACAAAACTTGAATATGATAAGAGAAGCCTCATTTTATCATTATTACCCAACAGGTTTGTGGACAAACATAACGATCAGTAAACACATTCAAGGGAAAGAAAATACACATCATTGCCTTCCCTTACTCCCCACTAATCTAATTTTACAGAACAGCCTTTATCTAATTTTATAGAAACAAATCTGTCTTTCATTACTATTATTTAACTAAAAAAAATGAATGGTACATGCATATTATTTTATTATACCATGTTTTTTGACTGTTATAAAAATAGGTTCTGGGGACCAGCTAACCATTCCTGAATAATTATTATATATTTTAAAAATATACATGCATTGAAATGATCTACATAATGTAATGAAACTGAAACAATACTGTGATGTATTGGACTGAAGTTCAAGTTTTGAAAAATATTTTCAGAAGGTCAGTTCCTTAAAAGTTTAATCATTAAAAGGAATGAAGAACTTCAATGAAGCATCTTCCATATTTCTGTGACATTTCACCCACGGAAGCTGCATCTGTAAAAATGAAAGTTGGAAGTGCTAAAGCTAATGAGAACTCTATAGATCAGGTGAAAAACCATCAATTTGAATAAAGAAGAGCCAAACCTCTAATTATGTAATTTTTCATTATGGTATTTATTTTTATGGCATGCTTCTATTTTGAAGATATGCAAAATGATAGTTTTAGATCAGAATGCATTAAAAAGTATATTTTCAAAAAATGTATAAGTCAGGTTTTGTACACATGCATTAATAAACGTTATATAATGTTTCTGTTACAACTCCTTTCTTCAGATAGCTACCATATTCTAATTCTCTTGAGTTTTCAATCTTTGTTCAAAGGATGTTGCCATGATGAATCAAGGAAAGACAAAGAAAAGCTGACAACTTTCTGTTCATTGTTATGGCAACATATCAGTAATTGCTATGTATTTTGCTCATGTTAAAAGGATCCAATCCTATACTAGCGTTGACACATGATTGTCCTGCTGTACTTGATAGGTATACTAATTTATTTGACTTATAGTATATAAAAATTTCTATATAATAAAATTTTCAGTATGAAACCACAACATGTTCATTACATTATTACAGCAGTCTTCATACATGTGTCTTAATTATTGTACTTATAATTTCATCA
>PVKS010043470.1:0-14860 GCA_004027875.1 Aplodontia rufa | reverse complement strand
TTATTTTCAATTATTATAAAATATATATAAAATATATAATACATAAAATATAATTATATATAATTATATAATTATATATAAAATATAATATAAAATAAAAATAATTTCTATAACTCATTAATAAGACAATGCAAATAAAAATGGTCAAAAATTTGAATTCTTCATCAAAGAGAACATTCAGTGACAAGCACATGAAAAGAAGCTTTTTTTTAAATCTTCTTTTCTGTGTGAGATGATTGAACCAAGGACCCTGCTCATGTTAGGTAAGTGCTCTACCACTGAACTACACGCTCAGCCTGAGAAGCTTATCATGATTAGTCATTAGAGAAATCAAAATAAAACCTATCTAAATACCAGGAAAAATTTTTAAAGTTTACATAATTAAAAACAAAACTCAATCATAGGTTGTTTATAAATATGTTAGGTAGGAAGCAGCACAACCATAACTTGTATACTGGTAGGAATATAAAACTTTGGATGAGCGTTTTGCAATTTCCCAAAGTATTATATATCTACATAACATACTATGGAAGCATTCCACTACTAAATGTTTACCAAAGAGAAAAAAATTCCATGTCCTTACAAAGATTTGATGAATGCTTACAGCAGTTTTATTTTGTAATAGTTATATACTAGAAATAATGCAAAGGTCTATCAATAGGTGAAATAATAAACTGTTCTATCCTTACTCTGGACTCTTATCAGTATTATGAAAAAATAAACCATTAATAAATGAAAAATCACAAATGAATCTCAGAACAATTATGCAAGTTAAAAAGTTCCACCCATAAATAGCACACACTCTATGATTCTTTTTATATAAAATATTAGAAAATGCAAGCTGTAGTGACAAAAATCACATATGTGATTTCTTAGAGATTGTGTGGGAGGGAGGAAATTTTTTAAAAAAGGAAATTTTGGGAGTGATAAGTTTCCTGTCTCAAGAGTTGTAATGAGTTTTTAGTTTCTTCATACATATGTCAAAACTCATCAAAGTTCTACTTTTTAAACACATGAAGTTTATTATACATCAATTATACCTCAATAAAAGTGAAAATTTAATTTTTTGAAACAAAAATCATAAAACTAATGCAAGGCTGTTATTCATTTCCATCTAAGGTAGATATGACAACCATAGTGTGAAAGACAAGGGGCAGCACATGTAACCATACTGCTTCAAGTTCCCACATTTTAAGTTGGAGCAAGAAAATATTAACTTCAGGTAGTATTTTGATAATTTAAGGACACATTTTGTAATTATTAAAGCAGATTCAAAAAATACAAAGTGGTATAAGTAAGTAGCCAAGAAAGAAATTAAAATGGAATACTAAAAATATTCAATTAACCAAAAGAAGTCAGAAAAAAGAAATTGAAGAATAAAGAACAGATGGGATAAAATTGAGACAAACAGGAACATGATAGAAATAAAAGCAACTCTATCAATAATTATATTAAATGCCAAATGGAATGTAAATTAATATCCCAATTAAAATGAAGATATCAGACTAAATAAAAAATAAGTTTCGGGGCTGGAGCAGTGGCTCAGCAGTTTCGGCGCTTGCCTGGCAAGCACGAGGACCTGGGTTCAAACCCCAGCACCACGTACGCAACTAAGTGTTAGAGCAACAAAGGCCATGTGAAAAACTAAATAAAGTTGTTTCTCTCTTTCTCTGTCTCTCTCACTGTCCCTCTCTCTTTAAAAATAAATAAATAAACTGTTAAAAAAAATGTTTCAATTATAGGGTTTTTTTTTAACAAGAAATACATTAGTCTATTAGAAATACATTATTATCCAGTTAGTAATATAGCAAAAGTGAGAATATCTGTAGTGTGGATAAAAATACAAAGTTCCTAAAAACCAATATAAAGATATCATAACAGGTAAATGGGAAAAAGACTTAGGCACCTTACCATTATGGCAACAATATACATCAAGTATTATATTAAGACCTTCATAAAATAAATTTTTAGAAAACTTTGACTAATAAATAACCTAAAACACTTGGTTTTGGCTACTTCTTCCATTCTGCAGTTAAAAAATTTTACTTACTAGTTATTATGCGTTCTTGACTATTTGCAATCCTTTCCTTTATTGATTTTGCAGGTGCTTTCTTGCTGCCATGTATAGTTGTTGTGGAAAGGTCTTTTAGTTTCCACTGAATCCAAAAACCTTTTCGTGGTTTTAGACCTATGAATATGGAATGTATATTTAGCCAAAAAATTAGGATTTTGAAAAATACATTTTAATTTGTCAAAGCATTTTGACTTATACATTTCATCCTTACAACAAAGAAGTTCCACTTTTGTTCCTTTTGAGTTGTGTAGAATTAGATAAGCCATTTAACTACTCTAAACATCTGTATTTAAAATTGTGAATAATATAAATCCCTTTGGGCACTACAGGATTAATTGAAATATATGTTGAAGTGTTCAGTAATGGGAGCATGTTATAAAACATGATCTAATATTATTATCTCTATTACTATGTATTGATATGCTCGTAAATATAACCATGATTTTCTCAGTGGTAATTTTTCACCGAGGATTATTTATCACATTTACTATCAAAGGAGAATTAGAAAATGTGTTTTTACACACAGTTATTGCCTCTTTAGTAGTAGTTGCTACTAGATAAAATATGTAAAAGCCTTCAGATTGATTCGAGTGCTTCTTGATAGATTGCCTGTTTTTAAAATGTTGGATATTAGGAAATTTGGTGTATGGTAAGGGCTGGGGCTTCTGTCTCTTCCCTGATTCCCCATGCGACGCCTTCAGCTGCTTATCTCTCTGGATCCATGCTTGCTGCCATGCTCTACAACCTCACCTCCAGACTCACGGAATGGAGCCAGCCTCCTGTGACTAAGACCTCTGAAAACATGATCCCTTAAAATAAACTTTTCCTCCTAAAATTGTTCTTGTCTGGTCCATGGGTCACAGTAGCAAAAAGCTGACTAAAACAAGACACAAAATTCTGTTCAATTTAGTCCCTATTTTCTGTCAAGGCAGATGTGAAATAATTTAGCATATTTCCTGGTCCACAATAAGTACTTAATACAAATTAGTTTGTTGTTATTTTTTTCCCCAAATCAACTATTGGTTGAGCTGTGACAACATCATGACATTATTTACAAGTAAAAAAACCAAATTGATTTCTAAACAGACTGCTCCAAAGAATGACATTATCATAGGACCATGACACCTAGATGAAGCAAGTTATTATTATTTTTTTTTTAAAGAAAGTGGGGGAGAGAGAGTGAGAGTGAAAGAGAATCAATTTATTTAGTATTTTATGTGACTTTCGTTGCGCCAACACTTCACTGTGTATGGGGTGCTGGGGTTTGAACTTGCATCCTTGTGCATGGCAGGCAAGGGCCATAATTGCTGAGCTAACAATCCAGCCCTGTGAAGTATGTTATTTTTGAAAAATTGGACATTAGTAAGATCTATTCAACTTCATAGGAAATTATCATCATGCAGGGTTTAGAAACAAATGATGTACAATATAAAGGAGCTGAATCCCCAAATTATCTTTGTAATTAATTGATAACTTACATATATTTTAAATCTCAATTTTTATTTCCTTAAATTTAAAAGTGACATTTTTTCCTTGACCTGGAACTAGTTTGGGCAGTTCCTCATGCAAGTCTAGCTGTAAGATGGAGTTATAATTTGTCATTTCTCCCTGTCCTCTGATTGATATTTGAGGATTAAGTATCTAGCATTTTTCCTCAGGGTTTGATTGGCAAAGGAATACCAGTTTGAGTCCCTTGCCAGATGGAGGGTCCATCTGAATGACAAGGGGGAAGAAGGCATCCCTTGGCATCTACTGTCTCAGATCAAGGCATCCCTTGATCACCTATGAATCTTAAAGTAGATGGTGACCACCCCTTGAGGCCTGACTAGGACTATTGAGTAGGTCGGATTAGTTGCCCCTTCCCGGCACATTCCTCAAAGTCCCCTCACTCAGATTCCTTTATCTCCTGTGATCCTCAAAACTTTAGCAACCATGTATTGAGGCCTGACTAAGATTTGGGAAGGTTGGATTTAGTCGCTCCTTACCAAAGCATGACCCAAAAAACCTTTTGTGTTCTTTTCCCTTTTAATGGGAAAAATCCTGATTTCCCTGCGTCGAATTTACTCTCATGTATAGAAAGAAGCACTGGCAACCCTGTTGAGTGTCTCAGAGGCCAACAGCTTTCTTAGCTATAATTCTAAGGGAGAGACAAATTTTTGAGAAACGTGTGCCCTAGACAAATTCTTTCCTGATGACTATATTTGCCTTTTTAAAGTTCTTTCCTAGCTGATGCATAAAAGGGATTAAGTTTAGAGCCAGGAGTAATGTCCCCATTGTTATAGACCCAAAAACTGAAACCATCAACCTAGTAGGTGGGGAGGGAGAATGGACAAAATGTCTTGCAGCAATTAAAATGAGATCCATGGGTCTTTCCCAGTGAAACTGTCAGTTAGAAATCTAGAGACCCACTATTCTTCCTAGGAGGATAAGAATATTTTTTCTGGTCTAACAAAACATAAAACTGGCAAAACTGAAGGTCAGTGAAATAGAACCTGAGATTTAGCTTTCTACCAAGTAGATAAAAGGCAGAGTGACAAAGGAGGTTAAAGTGGAAGCAAACTCACTCACGCACTGGTAGATTGGTGGATGTCGGGAGTGTGGCCCGAGTGGCGGTGCTGATATCTACGCCTGCAGGTGACCACTCTCTCTGAGATATTGCACGTTCAGTGACAGATGCAATGAGACAAGTTCCATTTTAGTATTCTTTATTTAACACAGCACTCAATGGTATTAATATCACAATTCTCAAGGAATGTCACACTACAAATCACACTCTCCTATAGTCTTATCTTACTTAGTCACAGCACACATAATATAATCTAATAATTACACACCACTTATAGGCTATTCTTAATGCAATAAGCTCAAAGCAATAGATAAGGAAAAATAAGCTCATATAGTCCTCCCACCAGCATCGGTGTGATGTCTGTGATGTCGTCCATGGTTACCAACAGAATGCACGCAGAGTCATCAGGCAGGTCAGGCACTCTCCAGGAGCGGAGGTCAAATTGCAGGGAGAAATCAGGCAGGCACTCACCAGGAGCCGAGATCAGGCGCTCTCCAGACGGAGTCCAGGTGGCTGGGTTCAGCATAGCAAGCTGCTTCAGACTCTGGCGCGGAGTTGCTGGGTTTGATGGCAGGTTAAGCGGGTTGCAAGGGATGAAGAGGAGGCATGCGATAGGCGTAAGGACCAATGTCAATACGCTTCCATTGTGGAGTATGTCTCTGGATTTCTTGGTTGCATGCCTCGGTTTTTATCCTTTTTGTGAGGTCCAGGCCCACTTGTGGGTCTTCTCATTACCATGTATTTTTGGGTAGGTCTCATTTGGTTAGTATGATAAGGTTCCGCCCAACTGTGGGTTTTCTCATTAGTATGAATTTTTGGGTAGGTCTTACAGCTGCTAATCTGCTTCAAGTTTACTGTTATCTGGTACAACGCAGGAGCTGTGGCTCAGGCTAGGTTGCTTCACTGTGTAACTTGCGTTTTGGAAGCTTGCTCTGTGTACTAGACTATGTCTCTGTCCATTCTGGACAGTGGACAAGGCTCTTGTCTGAGGAGCAATCTGAGTGAGGACTGCTTTCTACCATTGGGCAAGAAACCATGGAGGAGATTAAAGCACAGAACGAGTTTCCAAGTGTGACTGATCGACTTTTGGCCATCTCTAGAGACCTTGTGTTCACACTGCGGAGTAGCCCCAGCCAGAGAACTAGGGCACCCTTAGGAGAGACCTCAGTTTCTTGATCTAGTGAATCTCAGTGAAAGGAACTAGAGCAAGATCAAATCAACATTCTCTCCATCCCTTGCAACAAGTCCTATTTCAGCAAGGCCTTTCCCCTGGGTCTTAAGTCCGGCAGCCGTGCTACTCACTGCTAATTGGCTGGCAGGGTCCTGGTATTTTGATAGAGGTAAGGTGTACAAAATGGAGTATAGGACTCCTGGAAGAAAAAGTGATAGAGCACTTGTCCATTTTACTCACCCTTTCGAAGAGAATTCCCTGTCAGGGAATCAAAATGATGTGGGTAAAACTGGGAATTTGGGCTGGCTGCAGATGTCTGCAGGCGAAATAATGTTAGCAGCTTTCCAGCTAAAAGCTGGGTGTTGCAGCTCTTGGTGTGGTGGAAATTCACCCTGGGAATTTGGTGCCAATCTTCTGGGGTTTTGTCTCACGAATTTGAAGAATAAAATCCACGGACAACCACAGAAGGAGGAGTAAAAGGAGTAGGATTTATTTAAGGAAGGAGAGCAGAGACTCCACAAGGTGGAGGGGTACCTGGAAGCAGGACACCATCTAATGGAGGTTAGGCCAGGGGTTATATTGATTTGGGGTATGAGCATAATTAACATTCATGCAAAGCAGACATCGAGAAATGCATCTACATCATTGGTTGAAACCTATGCAAAGCAGGCATTGAAACTTAGTACCAAAGTCATTGGTTAAAATCTATGCAAAATAGGTAGCAATTCTTTCCAAGTTCCCATCTGTGTCCACCCCCATTTCTTAGTTTTCCAGCCTCAGGGACAAAGGAGTTGCCCCCACAGTTAAGCCTCGTGGTTATTTGCATATGAAGGCCCTGAGTATGCCCTGTCAATCACTCTGTACCAGCTAGCTCTTAGATGGGGCACTTTGTCCTGTCCTGACTACCTAGCCATTTTATTATCTCTCCTAAAACTGTCTCATTAGGAATGAAGAACAATGGAAAAGAGTAGAAGACTCAGAAAAACCCACAAATCTTTAAACATCTGATCTTTGAAGAAGGGAGTCAGAATATAACATGGAGGAGAGACAGTCTATTCAACAAATGGTGCTGGACCAATTGGTCAGCCGTACACAGAAAATTGAAATTAGATCCTTATCTCTCACCTTGCACAAAAATCAAATCAGAATGGATCAAGGAAATAAGAATTAAGCCAGCTATCATACAACTACTAGAAGAAAAATTAGGACCAATACACCAGCTTGTGGGAGTTGGCAATGACTTCCTCAACAAGACTCCCAAAGTGAAAGTATTAAAGTTAAGAATTAAGGAGTGAGATGCCATTAAATTAAAAAGCTTTGGGGATTCCACGATGGTGAGGTGCAGGCTGCTTCCTGTTTGGCTCTGTGACCAGGTTAAAAAAAAAAATGCAAAGACAACTCCATTGCTGAGAGGTGCATTTAGGAGAAAAGCATCACTGTAACATAGCACTAGTTAGAGGAGATTTTTGAAGGGTCAGAGATTTGGGTGCAGCAAGTGGAGAAGAGGGATTGTATTTGTCCCAGATGGGACACAGTAGCTGCAGCCCTGACTGCTATTGCTCTCAATCAGAAAGGGAGTGGGGGAGGAGCTTAAACATAACTTGTGAGTCAATTTGCCTCCAAGAAGCTGAGTTCTATAAGGAACCATGCATTGAGCTCAACTAGAGACACCCCTACTGCACCTCCACTGCATAAGGGGAGAACAGTGTCTCTCAGCTGCCTGCAAAAGGAAAAATCGAGAATCTTTTTGAAAAGATTGCCCAGCAGAAGTGAGTCAGCAGTTCAGAGTAGGTTATGTCACAATTGCAGCAGGAGCCATCCAGGGTTCAGAGGCTGAACTGGAAGAGGAAGCAGGACAGGCCCAATCTCCATTTAGCTCAGGGAGATTCAGGTTAGTGGAGTGCAGGGGAGCCTTGCTCAGCCCTGTCCACCTCCACCCCTAGGGGAAGGCTCAAGTGATTAAGGTGGGGCAAGCACGTAAGAGACCTCAATCTGAGCTCACAGCCCTGTTGGGTCCAGGAGTGCAACCAGCAAAGGAAGCATTGAAAGCAGATCTGAGCATAAAAGCCTTAAAACTCTTTCAGATCCCCAGGGAGGCAGGCAAAGGCCAGCCCTAGGGGCATACCTTAATCTGATTGCTTCACAAAAATCACCACCCAAAAAGCCTAAGAGTCTGAACTAGACATTGTGTCCTCTACTTGAGATCAAATAATTCCAGATTGAAAGACTCTGATAACAAAACTCAGGTGGACAGTGAACATCTGCTTCCAATGTGCAGAGAGACAACCTCAGTGATAATAGTGGGACAGTTTTAGGAGAGATAGTAAAATGGCTAGGTAGTCAGGACAAAGGGCCCCCATCTAAGAGCTAGCTGGTACAGAGTGATTGACAGGGCATACTCAGGGCCTTCATATGCAAATAACCACGAGGCTTAACTGTGGGGGCAACTCCTTTGTCCCTGAGGCTGGAAAACTAAGAAATGGGGGTGGACACAGATGGGAACTTGGAAAGAATTGCTACCTATTTTGCATAGATTTTAACCAATGACTTTGGTACTAAGTTTCAATGCCTGCTTTGCATAGGTTTCAACCAATGATGTAGATGCATTTCTCGATGTCTGCTTTGCATGAATGTTAATTATGCTCATACCCCAAATCAATATAACCCCTGGCCTAACCTCCATTAGATGGTGTCCTGCTTCCAGGTACCCCTCCACCTTGTGGAGTCTCTGCTCTCCTTCCTTAAATAAATCCTACTCCTTTTACTCCTCCTTCTGTGGTTGTCCGTGGATTTTATTCTTCAAATTCGTGAGACAAAACCCCAGAAGATTGGCACCAAATTCCCAGGGTGAATTTCCACCACACCAAGAGCTGCAACACCCAGCTTTTAGCTGGAAAGCTGCTAACATTATTTCGCCTGCAGACATCTGCAGCCAGCCCAAATTCCCAGTTTTACCCACATCATTTTGATTCCCTGACAGGGAATTCTCTTCGAAAGGGTGAGTAAAATGGACAAGTGCTCTATCACTTTTTCTTCCAGGAGTCCTATACTCCATTTTGTACACCTTACCTCTATCAAAATACCAGGACCCTGCCAGCCAATTAGCAGTGAGTAGCACGGCTGCCGGACTTAAGACCCAGGGGAAAGGCCTTGCTGAAATAGGACTTGTTGCAAGGGATGGAGAGAATGTTGATTTGATCTTGCTCTAGTTCCTTTCACTGAGATTCACTAGATCAAGAAACTGAGGTCTCTCCTAAGGGTGCCCTAGTTCTCTGGCTGGGGCTACTCCGCAGTGTGAACACAAGGTCTCTAGAGATGGCCAAAAGTCGATCAGTCACACTTGGAAACTCGTTCTGTGCTTTAATCTCCTCCATGGTTTCTTGCCCAATGGTAGAAAGCAGTCCTCACTCAGATTGCTCCTCAGACAAGAGCCTTGTCCACTGTCCAGAATGGACAGAGACATAGTCTAGTACACAGAGCAAGCTTCCAAAACGCAAGTTACACAGTGAAGCAACCTAGCCTGAGCCACAGCTCCTGCGTTGTACCAGATAACAGTAAACTTGAAGCAGATTAGCAGCTGTAAGACCTACCCAAAAATTCATACTAATGAGAAAACCCACAGTTGGGCGGAACCTTATCATACTAACCAAATGAGACCTACCCAAAAATACATGGTAATGAGAAGACCCACAAGTGGGCCTGGACCTCACAAAAAGGATAAAAACCGAGGCATGCAACCAAGAAATCCAGAGACATACTCCACAATGGAAGCGTATTGACATTGGTCCTTACGCCTATCGCATGCCTCCTCTTCATCCCTTGCAACCCGCTTAACCTGCCATCAAACCCAGCAACTCCGCGCCAGAGTCTGAAGCAGCTTGCTATGCTGAACCCAGCCACCTGGACTCCGTCTGGAGAGCGCCTGATCTCGGCTCCTGGTGAGTGCCTGCCTGATTTCTCCCTGCAATTTGACCTCCGCTCCTGGAGAGTGCCTGACCTGCCTGATGACTCTG
This sequence comes from Aplodontia rufa, assembly GCA_004027875.1. NCBI lineage: Eukaryota > Metazoa > Chordata > Mammalia > Rodentia > Aplodontiidae > Aplodontia > Aplodontia rufa. The sequence continues at coordinate 5,036 of PVKS010043470.1, read as the reverse complement.
CGTGCATTCTGTTGGTAACCATGGACGACATCACAGACATCACACCGATGCTGGTGGGAGGACTATATGAGCTTATTTTTCCTTATCTATTGCTTTGAGCTTATTGCATTAAGAATAGCCTATAAGTGGTGTGTAATTATTAGATTATATTATGTGTGCTGTGACTAAGTAAGATAAGACTATAGGAGAGTGTGATTTGTAGTGTGACATTCCTTGAGAATTGTGATATTAATACCATTGAGTGCTGTGTTAAATAAAGAATACTAAAATGGAACTTGTCTCATTGCATCTGTCACTGAACGTGCAATATCTCAGAGAGAGTGGTCACCTGCAGGCGTAGATATCAGCACCGCCACTCGGGCCACACTCCCGACATCCACCAATCTACCAGTGCGTGAGTGAGTTTGCTTCCACTTTAACCTCCTTTGTCACTCTGCCTTTTATCTACTTGGTAGAAAGCTAAATCTCAGGTTCTATTTCACTGACCTTCAGTTTTGCCAGTTTTATGTTTTGTTAGACCAGAAAAAATATTCTTATCCTCCTAGGAAGAATAGTGGGTCTCTAGATTTCTAACTGACAGTTTCACTGGGAAAGACCCATGGATCTCATTTTAATTGCTGCAAGACATTTTGTCCATTCTCCCTCCCCACCTACTAGGTTGATGGTTTCAGTTTTTGGGTCTATAACAATGGGGACATTACTCCTGGCTCTAAACTTAATCCCTTTTATGCATCAGCTAGGAAAGAACTTTAAAAAGGCAAATATAGTCATCAGGAAAGAATTTGTCTAGGGCACACGTTTCTCAAAAATTTGTCTCTCCCTTAGAATTATAGCTAAGAAAGCTGTTGGCCTCTGAGACACTCAACAGGGTTGCCAGTGCTTCTTTCTATACATGAGAGTAAATTCGACGCAGGGAAATCAGGATTTTTCCCATTAAAAGGGAAAAGAACACAAAAGGTTTTTTGGGTCATGCTTTGGTAAGGAGCGACTAAATCCAACCTTCCCAAATCTTAGTCAGGCCTCAATACATGGTTGCTAAAGTTTTGAGGATCACAGGAGATAAAGGAATCTGAGTGAGGGGACTTTGAGGAATGTGCCGGGAAGGGGCAACTAATCCGACCTACTCAATAGTCCTAGTCAGGCCTCAAGGGGTGGTCACCATCTACTTTAAGATTCATAGGTGATCAAGGGATGCCTTGATCTGAGACAGTAGATGCCAAGGGATGCCTTCTTCCCCCTTGTCATTCAGATGGACCCTCCATCTGGCAAGGGACTCAAACTGGTATTCCTTTGCCAATCAAACCCTGAGGAAAAATGCTAGATACTTAATCCTCAAATATCAATCAGAGGACAGGGAGAAATGACAAATTATAACTCCATCTTACAGCTAGACTTGCATGAGGAACTGCCCAAACTAGTTCCAGGTCAAGGAAAAAATGTCACTTTTAAATTTAAGGAAATAAAAATTGAGATTTAAAATATATGTAAGTTATCAATTAATTACAAAGATAATTTGGGGATTCAGCTCCTTTATATTGTACATCATTTGTTTCTAAACCCTGCATGATGATAATTTCCTATGAAGTTGAATAGATCTTACTAATGTCCAATTTTTCAAAAATAACATACTTCACAGGGCTGGATTGTTAGCTCAGCAATTATGGCCCTTGCCTGCCATGCACAAGGATGCAAGTTCAAACCCCAGCACCCCATACACAGTGAAGTGTTGGCGCAACGAAAGTCACATAAAATACTAAATAAATTGATTCTCTTTCACTCTCACTCTCTCTCCCCCACTTTCTTTAAAAAAAAAATAATAATAACTTGCTTCATCTAGGTGTCATGGTCCTATGATAATGTCATTCTTTGGAGCAGTCTGTTTAGAAATCAATTTGGTTTTTTTACTTGTAAATAATGTCATGATGTTGTCACAGCTCAACCAATAGTTGATTTGGGGAAAAAAATAACAACAAACTAATTTGTATTAAGTACTTATTGTGGACCAGGAAATATGCTAAATTATTTCACATCTGCCTTGACAGAAAATAGGGACTAAATTGAACAGAATTTTGTGTCTTGTTTTAGTCAGCTTTTTGCTACTGTGACCCATGGACCAGACAAGAACAATTTTAGGAGGAAAAGTTTATTTTAAGGGATCATGTTTTCAGAGGTCTTAGTCACAGGAGGCTGGCTCCATTCCGTGAGTCTGGAGGTGAGGTTGTAGAGCATGGCAGCAAGCATGGATCCAGAGAGATAAGCAGCTGAAGGCGTCGCATGGGGAATCAGGGAAGAGACAGAAGCCCCAGCCCTTACCATACACCAAATTTCCTAATATCCAACATTTTAAAAACAGGCAATCTATCAAGAAGCACTCGAATCAATCTGAAGGCTTTTACATATTTTATCTAGTAGCAACTACTACTAAAGAGGCAATAACTGTGTGTAAAAACACATTTTCTAATTCTCCTTTGATAGTAAATGTGATAAATAATCCTCGGTGAAAAATTACCACTGAGAAAATCATGGTTATATTTACGAGCATATCAATACATAGTAATAGAGATAATAATATTAGATCATGTTTTATAACATGCTCCCATTACTGAACACTTCAACATATATTTCAATTAATCCTGTAGTGCCCAAAGGGATTTATATTATTCACAATTTTAAATACAGATGTTTAGAGTAGTTAAATGGCTTATCTAATTCTACACAACTCAAAAGGAACAAAAGTGGAACTTCTTTGTTGTAAGGATGAAATGTATAAGTCAAAATGCTTTGACAAATTAAAATGTATTTTTCAAAATCCTAATTTTTTGGCTAAATATACATTCCATATTCATAGGTCTAAAACCACGAAAAGGTTTTTGGATTCAGTGGAAACTAAAAGACCTTTCCACAACAACTATACATGGCAGCAAGAAAGCACCTGCAAAATCAATAAAGGAAAGGATTGCAAATAGTCAAGAACGCATAATAACTAGTAAGTAAAATTTTTTAACTGCAGAATGGAAGAAGTAGCCAAAACCAAGTGTTTTAGGTTATTTATTAGTCAAAGTTTTCTAAAAATTTATTTTATGAAGGTCTTAATATAATACTTGATGTATATTGTTGCCATAATGGTAAGGTGCCTAAGTCTTTTTCCCATTTACCTGTTATGATATCTTTATATTGGTTTTTAGGAACTTTGTATTTTTATCCACACTACAGATATTCTCACTTTTGCTATATTACTAACTGGATAATAATGTATTTCTAATAGACTAATGTATTTCTTGTTAAAAAAAAACCCTATAATTGAAACATTTTTTTTAACAGTTTATTTATTTATTTTTAAAGAGAGAGGGACAGTGAGAGAGACAGAGAAAGAGAGAAACAACTTTATTTAGTTTTTCACATGGCCTTTGTTGCTCTAACACTTAGTTGCGTACGTGGTGCTGGGGTTTGAACCCAGGTCCTCGTGCTTGCCAGGCAAGCGCCGAAACTGCTGAGCCACTGCTCCAGCCCCGAAACTTATTTTTTATTTAGTCTGATATCTTCATTTTAATTGGGATATTAATTTACATTCCATTTGGCATTTAATATAATTATTGATAGAGTTGCTTTTATTTCTATCATGTTCCTGTTTGTCTCAATTTTATCCCATCTGTTCTTTATTCTTCAATTTCTTTTTTCTGACTTCTTTTGGTTAATTGAATATTTTTAGTATTCCATTTTAATTTCTTTCTTGGCTACTTACTTATACCACTTTGTATTTTTTGAATCTGCTTTAATAATTACAAAATGTGTCCTTAAATTATCAAAATACTACCTGAAGTTAATATTTTCTTGCTCCAACTTAAAATGTGGGAACTTGAAGCAGTATGGTTACATGTGCTGCCCCTTGTCTTTCACACTATGGTTGTCATATCTACCTTAGATGGAAATGAATAACAGCCTTGCATTAGTTTTATGATTTTTGTTTCAAAAAATTAAATTTTCACTTTTATTGAGGTATAATTGATGTATAATAAACTTCATGTGTTTAAAAAGTAGAACTTTGATGAGTTTTGACATATGTATGAAGAAACTAAAAACTCATTACAACTCTTGAGACAGGAAACTTATCACTCCCAAAATTTCCTTTTTTAAAAAATTTCCTCCCTCCCACACAATCTCTAAGAAATCACATATGTGATTTTTGTCACTACAGCTTGCATTTTCTAATATTTTATATAAAAAGAATCATAGAGTGTGTGCTATTTATGGGTGGAACTTTTTAACTTGCATAATTGTTCTGAGATTCATTTGTGATTTTTCATTTATTAATGGTTTATTTTTTCATAATACTGATAAGAGTCCAGAGTAAGGATAGAACAGTTTATTATTTCACCTATTGATAGACCTTTGCATTATTTCTAGTATATAACTATTACAAAATAAAACTGCTGTAAGCATTCATCAAATCTTTGTAAGGACATGGAATTTTTTTCTCTTTGGTAAACATTTAGTAGTGGAATGCTTCCATAGTATGTTATGTAGATATATAATACTTTGGGAAATTGCAAAACGCTCATCCAAAGTTTTATATTCCTACCAGTATACAAGTTATGGTTGTGCTGCTTCCTACCTAACATATTTATAAACAACCTATGATTGAGTTTTGTTTTTAATTATGTAAACTTTAAAAATTTTTCCTGGTATTTAGATAGGTTTTATTTTGATTTCTCTAATGACTAATCATGATAAGCTTCTCAGGCTGAGCGTGTAGTTCAGTGGTAGAGCACTTACCTAACATGAGCAGGGTCCTTGGTTCAATCATCTCACACAGAAAAGAAGATTTAAAAAAAAGCTTCTTTTCATGTGCTTGTCACTGAATGTTCTCTTTGATGAAGAATTCAAATTTTTGACCATTTTTATTTGCATTGTCTTATTAATGAGTTATAGAAATTATTTTTATTTTATATTATATTTTATATATAATTATATAATTATATATAATTATATTTTATGTATTATATATTTTATATATATTTTATAATAATTGAAAATAA
>PVKS010043469.1:0-14861 GCA_004027875.1 Aplodontia rufa | reverse complement strand
GATTCTAAGTCCCCTGGAAAGATACCCAGGAGTGGAATAGCAGGGTCGTATGGTGGAGTCATCCCTAATTTCTTAAGGATTCTCCATACTGCTTTCCAGAGGGGCTGTACCAGTCTGCAGCTCCACCAACAGTGTGTTAGTGTGCCTATCTCTCCACAGCCCCTCCAGCATCTATTGTTGTTTATTTTCTTCATCTTTAGCACTAATCTTATATCTAGCCCTTACTCTAACCCTAGTCCTACCCCAAAGCCTACACTTTGTGCTAAGTCTAATCCTAACACACACACACACACACACACACACACACACAAAAACTCACCCTCGCCCTATCCCTACCCATAGCCATAACACTGACCAGAGTGCTAACACTAACCCTAACCCTAAACCTAAATCTAGCCTTATTCCTACACCTCAACTTTATCCTGACCCTAACCATAATGATAAACCAAGCCCTGAACCTAACTCTAAAATGAGCTTAACCCCAGCCCTAACCCTAAGCCTAACCTAACCTTAAAGCTAAACTTAAACTTACCCTAAACCTAAACATTCCCTAAAGCTAACCTTAAACATAACTCTAACCCAAACCAATTCTAACCCTACCCTAACACAAACACTAAGCCTGTTACCCTAACCCTAACCCTGATCTTTATCCTAGCCCTAAATCTAGCTCTACTCCTATCCCTGGATATAAGTAAACCTAAAATTAGCCGTAACCCTAAACCTATTCCTGGACAAAACACTAACCTTAACCCTAATGGTAGCTTTAGCACAAACCGTAGTCCTAGCCCTAGCCCTTCTACTAACCTTACACGTAGCTATTGCCGTAACAATCACCCTAACCTTAGCATTAACGGGAACCCTGACCCTAATTGTAAACATAAACTGCAAGTGAAAATATCTACCAACTTCCTGTCTGACAATTTACAGATTTGGATCGGACTCATCAAAGGAAGATTTCCAGGATATTGTCAAAAGCATCCATTCTGGAAATTCCCTTTTGACTCAAATTGGAAATCTTTATTATGTATTGATGAGAAGGGTACTTGTAAAAGACATATGGAACACATGAAGGAAGAAAATGTGTTGATTTTGAAGCAGAGTTGAAAATGATGGGCAAAATGATTGGGATTGAGGAAGAAAGGAAACATTATGTGCCCAAACTGCCATTCCTATCTTTGTAGAGGATAGATATTGGCTTTTAGGCCCATGGATTAGGATGCACAAATATCTTGGAATTGGCAATTGTGGTATTGGGGTGGCTGTGAAGTGTCTGGTGGGTTACAGTAGCTGGGTGGTTTACGGTTGGTGGTTCATTAGGGTACAAGTGCCCATAAACTAGTTAAATAAGGAACATCTGAAGGAAAACAAGGAGTTAGAGATTTGGGAAAGACACCTCAGCTTTTTATCAAAATAGATAGAAAGAACTAAGAACAATATTATTCTTTTTGAAATAAGGCCTTTTTTGACAATACACAAAATATTTCCTGTGAATTCGACCTTGAATTTGTGATAAGGTGGATAGTATTATACCTGGTGCTCTGAAATTGTTTAAGTGGTTCCAATTGTTGGGATTGGTTAAGAAGGCAGATAATGACAGCAAATTGGAAGCACCTGTATGAAAGAGCTGAACAATTAAGAACAGAGGCCATTTTCCTCATGCAGTGTAACGTGTCTCCCAGAAACTTGCCACAGATTTTCAGGTCATTCCTTTCAGCCGAATCCACTCATCTTCTGGGAAACCTAAGAGATGCTGGTCCTGGACACTGGCACAAATTTTTCATTAAAACCTTAAAATAAATCATCCCTAAATGTAAAATGATCACTAAACTTAACCCTAACCCGAAGCATAACCCTATAACCCTCACCATAACACTTGTTTTGAAAGCTACATTTCAAAGAAAATTGACACTAACATTAATGCTAACCAGAAAACTAACTCTAAACCTAACCCTAATTTGAAAATGAAATCTCACACTAACTGAACCCCTAAGCCTAACAACTAAACATGAACCTTATCCTAAACTTAAAGGTAGTCCTTCATTTAACTCTAAACCTAACCCTCAATATAATCCTGAATTTTAACCGAGGCCTAAAACTAATTCTAAGCATTACCAAATGCCTATCTCTAAACCTAACCCTAACCATAAATTTATACCAAACCCTTACTCTAAGCCAAAATGAAATTTTGACCCTAAATCAAATCGATCCTGAACCCAAACCCTACTTTTTAACACAAAACAAAAATTTAATCATAAATGTATGACTAAAAATAAAGCTAACCACACACCATCACCACAAACCTATCCCTATAACTAAACTTAAGCCTCACCCTGCACATAATGCTAACCCTACACCTAACCCTAAAATTCACATTAACCCTAGACCTAAACCTACCTCCTAAAACTAACCATAAACCTGACAGTAAACCGAATGCTTCCCCTAATACTTTATCCTAACTAACTAAGCCTAAACTTACCCATGAACATTGCATTAACCCTACCCAATCCCATACACTAAACTTCTAACCCTAACGCAAACCATAACCCTAACCCTAACCCTAGCTTTAGCCCAAGCCCTAAACCTCACCCTAGCCATAATAGTAACCTTAAACCTAACCCTCAACTTAGCCCTAACCCCAACTTTAACCCTAAAAATAACCCTAACCCTAAACCTAATTCTAGCCCAAATTCTAACACTAAACCTAAATTAATGCTTAATCCTAACCCTAGATTATCACTAATCCTACCCGAATGCTAACCCTCTAAACATAGCTGTATGTATAATCCTAGGTCAAACACTAACACAAGCACTGCCATTAAACCTAGCCAAAAACAAAACTGTAAATCTAAACCTAAAACTCATCCAAACCCTAAACCTACCTTTAGACCTAACCACAGCCCTAGTTCTAACTGGAACCATAGTCCTAGCCTGAGCTCTAACCCTAGCCCTAGCAGTAAACCTAACCCTAAACCTAGTCATAACACTAACCCTAAGCCTGACCAAAATACTAACTCTAACCATAACTTTAGCTTTAGCCCTAACCCTAGACAAACCCTAACCCTAACCCTAATCCTAAAAGTAGCCATAGGCCTAAGCCCACCTATAGGCTTAAACATACAGGTGGGTTTAGTTGCCCTAATCCAAGCACTAATCCAAACTCAATCTCTAACTCTAAACTGAACATTAACCCTAACATTAACTGATGCCCTAACCCTAACTATAAACCTAACACTAACCCTAAACCTAGCTGAAGCCATAGCCCTTGGCCTAGCACTAAACTTAATAGTAGACGTAAACCTAGTCTTAGCCCCACCCCTAACCCTAGCACTACCACTAATCCTAACCCTACCCTGAACCCAAAACTGAACCCTAGTGCTAACAATTAAGTTAACAGTAACCCTAACTCTAATCTTAAACCTAGCCCTTACTCACCCTAGTCGTACCCAAGCACTACACTTTGCCCTAAGACTAATCGTAACACAAGGAAAAAACACTAGAACTCCACCTCCTCTACCCGTAACCCTAAAACTAACCAGAGCACTAACACTAACTCTAACACTAAACCTAAATCTAAACCTATTCCTACACTGAAACTTAATCCTAACCCTAACCCTAAACAGAAACCAAGCCTTTATCCTAACTCTAACCAAAAGCTAAAGCTAAAGTTAACCCTAAACCTAAACATTCCCTAAACATATAATTAAACCTAACTCTAACCCAACCTCTACTCTAACCCTAACCAAACCCTAAAACTAAGACTCTAAACTTAACCCTAACTGGAACTTTATCCTAGTCTTAAATGTAGCTCTATCCCAGCCCTTGCAGTAAACCTAAACCTAAATTTAGCCCTAACCCTAAACCTAATCGTGCCTCAAACACTAACCATACCCTTAATGGTAGTTTAGCACTAACCCTAGTTCTAGCCCTAGTTCTTCCCCTAAACCTACACATAGCCATGCCCCTCATCATCACCCTACCCTAAACCTAACCCTAACCCTAATTGTAAACCTAAACTGCAATGATAATTTCTACCAAGTGTCTTTCTGATAAGGTCCAGACTTGGGTCAGACTCCGCTGGAGAGGCAGCATTCCAAGATATTGTCAAAAGCATCCTTTCTGGAAATTCGCTATTGACTTAAGTTGGAAATCTTTGTTACTGATTGATGAGAGGGGTCCTTGTAAAAGACATATGTAAGGCATGAGGGATGAAGATGTGCTGACTTTGAAGCAGGGGTGGAAATGAAGGGCAAAATTGTTGGAAGCAAGGAAGAAGGAAACAGTATGTGCCAAAACTGCCATTACTATCTTTACAGAGGTTATATTTTTGGCTTTTAGGCAATTGGATTAGGATGCACAAATATCATGGAATTGACAATTGTGGGATTTGGGATGACTGTGAAGTGTCTGGTGGGTTATAGTAGCTGGGTGGTTTAGGATTGGCGGTTAACTAGGTTATAAGTGCCTATGAACTAGTTAAATAAGGAACATCTGAAGGGAAAGAGGGAGTTAGAGATTTGGGAAAGACATCTCAGCTTTTTATCAAAACAGATATAAAGAAAAAGAATACTATTATTCTTTTTGAAAATAAAGCCTTTTTGGGCAATACCACAAAATATTTCCTGTGGATTTGACCATGAATTAATGATAATGTGGATAGTACTATATCTGGTGCTCTGAAATTGTTTAGGTGCTTCTAGGTGTTTTGATTGGTTATTGAGGCAGATAATGACAGCAAAGTAGAAGTACCTGTATGATAGAGCTCAACAATTAAGAACAGAGTCCATTTTCCTCATACAGGGTAATACATCTCTCACCAACTTGCCTCATATTTTCAAGTAGTTCCTTTCTGCCTAATTCACTCATCTGCTGGGAAACCAAGGAGATGCTGTGGCTGGAATCTGGCAATAATTTTCACCAGAAACTAACACTATCCCTATCCCTAAATATAAAATGATCTCTAAACCCTAACCCGAACCACTACACCTATAATAACCCTCCCCATAACATTCACTGTAAAAGCTACATTTAAAAGAAAAATAATACTAATCTTAATGTTATCCAGAAACCGAACCCTAAACCTAACCCTAATTTGAAAATGAAATCTGACACTAACCCAAATCCTAAACATAAAACTAACTACTAAACATGAACTTTAAACTAATCTTAAACTATTCTTTAGTTTAATTCTAAACCTAACCCTCAATCTAAACCTAAATTTTAACCCAGGCCTAACATTAATTCTAAGCGTTACCAAATACCTATCCCTAAACCTAACCCTAACCATAAATTTATACCTAACCCTAACTCTAAGCCAAAATGAAACCAACCCTAAACCAAAATGATCCCAAGCCCCAACCCTAATTTTTAACACAAAACCTAAAATTAAACATAAATGTATCAGTAAAAATAAACTAAACATTAATCCTAAGCATTGCCCTAACCCTGTACCTAAACTTAAGCCTCGCCTTGCACCGAATGCTAAACCTAATCCTAAACTTAAGGTTAACCCTAGCCCTAAACCTACACCATAACAATAAACATAAACACGACACTGAAACTAAAGCCTCACCTAACCCTTTATTTCTAACTCACTAAACCTAACCCTACCACTAAAAGTAGCCCTAACCATAACCAAACACAAATCCTAACCTCTAATCGTAGTCAAAACCCTAACCCTAACCCTAGCCCTAGCCCTAACCCAAACCCTAAACCTCACCCTAGTCATAATATTAACTTTAAACTAACCCTCAACTTAGCTGTACCCTAAACCTAACCCTAAATTAACCTTAGTCCTAACCCTAATTCTAGCCCTAAATCAAATCCTAAATCTAAATTTACACCTGAACACAATCCTAGACTTATCCCTAATCTAACCCCAATGCTAACCATCTAAACATAGCCTTAAATTTAACCCTAGACTGAACACTAACACAAGCACTAACACTAAACCTAGCCCTAAACCAAGCCCTAACACTAACTCTACAATTCATCCAACCCCTAAAGCTACTTATAATCCTAAACGTATCTGTAGACCTAACCTGGAACATAGTACTACCCTGAACTCTAACCCTAGGCCTATTAGTTAACCTAAACCTATACCTAGTCCTAACACTAACACTAAGCCTGACCCAAACACTAACCCTAAACCTAGGTTTAGCTTAAGCCCTACCCTGGACCAAGCCATAGCTCTTACCCTAACCAAAAAGAACTATACCCCTAGACCTAAACCAAGCACTAAACCAAACACTAACTCTAGCTCTAAACTAAACCCTAACCCTAACATTAACCAAAGTCCTAACTCAAACTATAAACCTAACACTTGCCCTAATCCTAGCTGAAGCCATAGCTTTAGCCCTAGCTGTCAACCTAACAATAGACCTGAACCCAGCATTATCCCTAACCCTAACCTCAGCCCTACCATTTACCTTAACCCTACACCATACCCAAAATTGAACCCTAGTCCTAACAATAAAGTTAACAGTAATCCTAGCTCTAATCCTATACCTAGCACTTACTCTCACCCTAGTTGTACCCCAAGCCCTACACTTTGCCCTAAGACTAATACTAAAACAAGAAAAAAACACTAGCATCCTCCTACCTACACCAAGCCCTAAAACTAACCAGAGAACTAACACTAACTCTAACCCTTAACCTAAATCCAGCCCTGTTCCTACACCAAAACTTAATCCTATCCCTAACCTTAATCAGAAACCAAGCCCTAACCCTAACCCTAACCTGACCTTAAAGCTAAACCTAGCCTGAAAGCTAAACCTAAACATTCCCTAAATCTATCCTTAAACTTCAACCTAACCCAATGCCTACTCTAACCCTATCCAAACCCAAACACTAAGCCTATAACCCTAACCCTAACCCTGAACTTTTACCTTGCCCTAAATCTAGCTCTACCCCTAGCCCTAGCAGTAAACTGTAACATAAAATTAGCCCTAATCCTAAACCTGAGCATGGCCCAAACACTAACCCTAACCTTATTGCTAGTTTAGCACTCACCGTAGTCCTATCCCTTGTCCTTTCCCTAACCTACACCTATCAATGGCCCTAAGCAACCCCTGAAACTTAACCCTAATTGTAAACCTGAAGTGCAATGACAATATTTACCAAGTTTTTGTCTGACAAGTTCCAGACTTGGGTCAGACTGCTCAGAGGCAGCATTCCAGGATATCGTCAGAAGCATCCCTTCTGGAAATTTGCTATTGACTCAAAATGGAAATCTTTGTAACTACTGATGAGAACGGAACTTGTAAAAGATATATAAAACGCATGAGGGATGAAGCTGTGCTGACTTGAAGGAAGTGCAAAATGGTTGGAACCAAGGAAGAAAGGAAACAGTATGTGCCAAAACTGACATTACTATTTTGTAGAGGATAGAGTTTGGATTCTAGGCCCATTGGTTAGGATGCACAAATATCATGGAATTAGCAATTGGGGTACTTGGGATGGCTGTGAAGGGTCTGGTGGGTTACAGTTAGCTGGGTGGTTTAGGGTTGGTGGTTTATTAGTGTATAAGTGACTATAAACAAATTTAATAAGGAAAATCTGAAGAAAAACAGGGAGTTAGAGACTTGGGCAAATCATCAAGGCTTTTTATCAAAAGAGATATAAAGAATTAAGGACAAAATTATTCTTTTTAAAAATAAGGGCTTTTTGGACAATACATGAAACATTTCTTGTGTATTTCACCATGAATTAGTCATAAGGTGGATTGTACTTTATCTGGTGTTCTGAAATTGTTTAAGTGGCTACAGGTGTTTGATCTGTTAATGCTGCAGAGAATGACAGCAAAGTGAAACAGCTGTACAATTAAGAACAGAAGCCATTTTCCTCAAGCAGGGTAATGCATCTCCCAGCAACTTGACCCTAATTTTCATGTTGTTCCTTTCTGCTGAATCCACTCATTTGGTAGGAAACCTAAGAGATGCTATTTTGGTCACAGGGGCAAAATTTTCACTAAATCCTAACACTACCTCTATCCCTAAACTTAAAGTGATCGCTAAAATTACCCCAACCCACAAACAGATATAAAGAACTAAGAAAAATATTATTCTTTTTGAAAATAAGTCCTTTTTGGACAATGCATGAAACATTGCCTATGGATTTGACCATGAATTAGTCATCAGGTAGATACTACTATATCTGCTCCTCTGAAATTGTTTAAGTGGTTATAGGTGTTTGCATTGCTTAATGAGGCAGATAATGATGACAAAGTGAAGGCACCTCTGTTGTAGAGACGAACAATAAAGAACAGAGGTCATTTTCCAATGCAGGGTAATGGGTCTCCCAACAACTTGCCCAGAATTTTCAGGTTCTTCCTTTCTGCAGAATCCACTCATCTGCCGGGAAAGCTAGGAGATGCTACGGCTGGAATCTGGCACTAAATTTTCACCAGAACCTAACACTCCTATCCCTACACTAAATATGATCACTAAACTTAACCCTAACTCGAACCATTACCCCTATAATAACCCTTACCATAACATTCATTGTAAAAGCTACATTTAAATGAAAGCTAACACTAACCTTAATGCTAACCAGAAAACTAACCCTAAACCTAACCCTAATTTGAAAATGAAATCTCACACTAATCCAAAACCTAAACATAAAACTAACTCTAACCATGAACCTTACCCTAAACTTAAACCTTGTCCTTAATTTAACACTAAACCTAACCCTCAATCTAATCCTAAATTTAAACCAAGGCCTAACACTAAACGTCTGCCTTACAAAATACCTACACCTTACCCTAAGCATAAATTTTTACCTAACACTAACTCTAAGCCAAAATGAAACTTTAAACCTAAACCAAACAGATACTGAACCCAAACCCTAATTTTTATCTGAAAACCTAAATTTAATCATATATGTATCACTAAAAATAAACCTAGCCTTATACTCTTACAACAACCCTAACCCTATACCTAAACTTAAGACTCGCCCTGCACCTAATGCTTCCCCTAAACCTAATCCTAAACTTAACATTAACCCTAGCCCTAAACCTACCCCCAACACTAACCATAAACCTGACACTAAACCTAACGCTTCCCCTAACCCCTTTATCCTAACTCACTAAACCTAACACTACTCCTAAACCTAGCCTTAACTCTACCCAAACCCAAACCCTAAACCTCTAACCAGAACTCAAATCCTAACCCTAAACTGAGCCCTGGCCCAAACCCAACCCCTAAACCTCAACTTATCCAAAATAGTAACCTTAAACTTAACCCTCACCTAGCCCTAAACCTAACCCCAACCCTAAAATTAACCATATACCTAACCCTTATCCTAGCCCTAACTCTAACCCTAAGCCTAAACTTATGCTTAAACCTAGCCCTAGACCTTTCACTAACCTAACTGAAGAGCTAACCCTCTAAACATAGCAAAAAATTTAACCCTACACTGAATACCAACACAAGTATTCACTAAACCTAGCCCTATACCAAGCCCTAACACTAACTTAAAACTAATCCTAAACCGAAACCTACCTCAAACCCTAACTGCAGCCCTAGACTTAACCCAAACCCTAGCCATATCCTGAGCTCTAACTCTAGTTCTAGCACTTAACCTAACCCTAAACCTAGTCCTAACACTAACCCAAACCCTGGCCAAAAATACCCTAAACCTAAATATAACTTTAGCCCTAACCCTAGACCAAACACTAACCCTAACCCTAAATTTAGCTTTAGACCTAAACCTTGACCAAGCTCTGACCTTTACCCTAACCCTAAAAATAGCCACAGCCCTAAGCCTAACTCAAGACCTAGCCCTAAACCTAGCACTGAACCAAACCCTAACTCTAGTTCTAAACCAAACCCTAACTCTAACACTAACTGAGGTCCTAACTCTAACTGTAAACCTAATACTATTCCTAACCCTAGCAGAAGCCCAACCCTAGCCTTAGCTCTAAACCTAACAGTAGACCTAAACCTAGCCCTAGCCATAACACTAACCCTAACCCTAGCCCTAACCTAAAACTGAACCTTAGTCCTAACAATAAATTTAACATTAATCCATGCTCTAATCTTAAACCTCTAATCCTAGTCCTACCCCAAGACCTACACTTTGGCCAAATACTAATCTTAACACACACACACACAAAAAAAAAAAAAAAGCAAAGAAAAAAAAACCACTAGCCCTCACCCTAGACATACCACGAGCCTTAAAACTAACCAGAGTTATAACAATAACCCTAAACCTGAACCTAAATAAAGCCCTATTCCTACACTGTAACTTAATCCTAACCATAACCCTAATCGGAAAACAAATCCTAACCCTACCCCTAAACTATCCTTAACCCCAGCCCTATCCCTAACACTAACTGAATCTTAAAGCTACACCTAAACTTAACCCTAAACCTAAACATTCCCTAAACCTATCCTTAAACCTAACTCTAAGACAACTGCTATTCTCACACTATCCTAACCAAAATACTAAGCCTCTAAACCTAACCCTAACCTGAACCTTATCCTAGCCTTAAATCTAGATCTACCCCTAGCCCTAGCAGTAAACCTAAACCAAAATTAACCCTAACGTAAACTTAATCTTAGCCCAAACACTAACCATAACCCTAATGGTAGTTTAGCACTAACCATTGTCCTAGCACATGTCCTTCCCCTAAAACTACACCTAGCCATGGCCCTTACCATCAATCTAATCCTAACACTAAATATAATTTTAAACCAAAACTGCAAGTGACAATATCCAAGAAGTTTCTGTCTGACAATATACAGACTTGGGTCAGACTCCTTAGAGGCAGCATTCCAGGATATTGTCAAAAGCATCCCTTCTGGACATTCACTATTGACTCAAATTGTAAATCTTTGTTACTGATTGATGAGAAGGGTATTTGTAAAAGACATATGGAAGGAATGAGGGAAGAAGCTGTGCTGACTTTGAAGCAGGGGTGGAAATGAAGGGCAAAATGGGTGGAACTCAGGAAGAAAGGAAACAGTGTGTGCCAAAACTGTCATTCCTATCTTTGTAGAGATTAGATTTGGGCTTCTAGGCCCGTGGGTTAGGATGCACAGGTATCTTGGATTTGGCAGTTGTGGGACTTGGGATGGCTGTGAAGGCTCTGGTGGGTTACAGTAGCTGGGTGGTTTGGGGTTGTGAGTTAATTGGGGTATAAGTACCTATAAACTAGTTAAATAAGGAACATCTGAAGGAAAAGAGGGAGTTAGAGATTTGGGAAAGACATCTCAGCTTTTTATCAAAACAGGTATAAAGAACTAAGTACAATCTTATTCTTTTGGAAAATAAGGCCTCTTTGGACAATATAGGAAACATTTCCTGTGGATTTCAACATGAATTAATGATAAGTTGGATAGTACTATATCTGGTGCTCTGAAATTGTTTAAGTGGTTAAAGGTGTTTCGATTGGTTAAGGAGGCAGATAATCACAGCAAAGTGGAGCACCTGCACGAAAGAGCTGAACAATTCAGAACAGAGGCCATTTTCCTCATGCAGGGTACTATGTCTCCAAGTAATTGCCCCGGATTTTCAGGTCGTTCATTTCTGCTGAAATCCACTCTTCTGTTGGGAAACGTAGTACATGCTGGGGCTATACTACAGCACTAAATTTTAAATAAAACCTAACACTACCCCTATCCCTAAACTTTACATGATCACTACACCCTAACCCAAACCACTACCCCTGTAATAACTCTAACTATAACACTCTTTGTAGAAGCTACACTTAGATGAAGCTAAACTAACCTTAATGCTCACCCTCAACCTAACCCTAATTTGAAAATGTAATCTTACACTAACCCAAAACCTAACCATAACACTAACAGCTAACTATGAACCTTACCCTAAACTTAAATCTAGTCCTTAATTTAACCCTAAACCTAACCCTCAATCTAATCCTAAAATTTAATCGGTGCCTAACACTAATTCTAAGCCTTACCAAATACCTATCCCTAAACCTAAACCTAACAATAAATTTATACCTAACCCTAACTCTAAGCCAAAATGAAACTTTAACCCTAAACCAAACTGATATGAACTCAAACCCTAATTTTAATACAAAACATAAAATTAATTATAAATGTATCAGTAAAATAAACTAAACATACACCCTCACAATAACCCTGACCCTATATCTAAACGTAATCCTCACCTTGCACAGAATGCTACCCTAAACTTAATCCTAAACTTAAGGTTAATCCTAGCCCTAAACCTACACCCTAACAATAAATATAAGCATGACACTAAAACTAAAGCTTCACCCACCCTTTAATTCTAACTCACTAAACCTTTACCCTACCACTAAAAGTAGCCCTAACCATAACCAAACACAAATCCTAACCTCTAATCGTAGTCAAATCCATAACTATAGCCCTAGCCCTAACCCATGCCCTAAACCTCACCTTAGCCACAATATTAACATTGAACCTAAACATCAACCTAGCCCAAAGCTTACCTAACCCTAAATTAACCCTAGCCTAACACTCAGATTATCCCTAATTCTAAACCTAAGCCTATATTTATGTCTAAACACAACCCTAGGTTAATCTCTAACCTAACCTGCATGCTCACCCTCTAAACATAGCTGTAAATTTAACCCTAGCTTAAAATTTAACACAAGCACTAACACTAAACCTAGCCTTAAATCAAGGTCTATCACCAATACTAAAACTAATTCTAACCATAACCCTATCTCTAACCCTAAACACAGCGCTAGCCCTAACCAGAAACATAGTCCTAGCCCAACCTCTAAACTTAGCCCTAGCAGTTAATCTAAGCCTAAACCTAGTCTTAACACTAACCCTAACCTGGCCCAAACACTAACCCTAACCCTAACTTTAGCTTTAGACCAAACCCTAGACAAAGCCTTAGCCTTTGCCCTAACCCTAAAGATAGCCACAGCCCTAAGACTAATGCTAGTCCTAGCCCTGCACCTCGCACTAAACCAAACCCTAACCCTGGATCTTAACCAAACCCTAACCCTAACATTAAAGAAGGTGCTAACTATAACTATAAAACAAACACCAGCCCTCATCCTACTCTAAGCCCAAGCCCTAGCCCTAGCTCTAAACCTAACATTAGAGCTAAACCTAGTCCTAGCCCTAACCCTAACCCTAGGCCTACCAGTAACCCCAGCCCTATCCCAATTACAAAACTGAACACTAGTGCTAGCAATAAAGTTAAAAGTAATCCTAGCTATAAACCTAAAACTAGCCTTTACTCTCACCCTAGTCAAAAACCAAGCCGCACACTTTTCTTTCAGAATAATCGTAAGAATAGAAGAAAAAAAAAACAACTAGACACCCCATACCCTACCCCTAATCCTAAAACAAACCAGAGTATTAACCCTAACCCTAACCCTAAACATAAATCTAGCTCTATTCCTACCCTGAAACTTAATACTAATATGAACCTGAATCGGAAAACAAGCCGAAAACATTGCAGTAAATAAGCTTAACGCCAGCCCTAAAACAAGTGAAATCTTAATTTTAACATAAATTTAACCGAAAACCTAACCATTCCCTAAACCTATCATTAACCCTAACTCGAACACAACTTCTTCTCTAAAACTAAACTAACCAAAACACTAAGATTCTAAAGATAACCCTAACCTTGAAACTTTTCCTAGCCTTAAAATTAGCTCCATTCCAGCCCTAGCAGTAAATGTAAAACTAAATTATCCCTAACACTAAACCTAATCATGGCCCCAAAACTAACCCTAACCCGAGTGGTAGTTTTAGCACTAACCATAGTCTTTGCACTCATCCTTCACCTAATCTTTAACCTAGATATGGCCAACCAATAACCTAATACTAACACTAACACTAATTGTAAAGCTAAACTGCAATCACAATATCTACCCAGTTTGTGTCTGACAAGGTTCACACTTCATCAGACTTCTCATAGGAAGCAATCCAGGGTATTGTCAAAAGCATCCCTTCTGGACATTCCAAATAGACTCAAATTGGAAAAATTTGTTATTGATTGATGAGAAGGGTACTTGTAAAAGACATATGGAAGAAATGAGGGAAGAAGCTGTGCTGACTTTGAAGCAGGGGTGGAAATGAAGGGCAAAATGGGTGGAACTCAGGAAGAGAGGGAACAGTGTGTGCTAAAACTGTCATTCCTAACTTTGTAGAGGATAGACTTTGTGCTCTAGGCCCGTGGGTTAGGATGCACAGATATCTTGGATTTGGCAGTTGTGGGACTTGGGATGGCTGTGAAGGCTCTGGCGGGTTACAGTAGCTGGGTGGTTTATCGTTGGTGGTTTATTAGGGTATAAGTAAGTATAACCTAGCTAAATAAGGAATATTTTAAGGAAAAGAGGGAGTGAGAGATTTGGGAAGGTCATCTCAGCTTCTACTCAAAACAGATATAAAGAACTAAGAACAGTCTTATTCTTTTGGAAAATAAGGCCTTTTGGACAATATACAAAACATTTCCTGTGGCTTTCACCATGAATTAGCCATAATGTGGATAGTACTACATCTGTACCTCTGATACTGTTTAAGAGGTTACAGGTGTTTTGGATGGTTTACCTGGCAGATAATGAAAGCAAAGCGGAAGCACCTGTATGAAGGAGATGAACAATTAATAAGAGAGGCCATTTTACTCATGCAGGGGTAATACGTCTCCCAGCAACTTGCCCCGGATTTTCAAGGCGATCCTTTCTGCCTAATCAACTCATCCATTGGGAAACCCAGGAGATGCTCCAGCTGCAATCTGGCACTAAATATTCACCAGAACCTAACACTACCCCTGTGGCTAAACTTAAAATGATCACGAAACTTAACCCCAAAATGAACCATAACCCCTATAATAACCCTCACCATAACACTCCCTGTAAAAGCTATATTTAAATGAAAACTAACACTAACCTT
>PVKS010043468.1:0-14836 GCA_004027875.1 Aplodontia rufa | reverse complement strand
CCCCCCCCCAGACAACTTGTCCCCCTCCCTACATCCCCCAGCGTCCTAGGCAAGTTTCCCCGGTTCATGTAAAAATCCACACATGTTGAGGTTATTATTAGCTTAGCCATCTATCATACTGATTCTGATTGTATTCTAGCTTCCACAAATGAGAGAAAACATTCGCCCAGCCCTTTTTATTTTGAGATAGGGTCTCATTACGTTGCTGAGGTGTCTTTGAGCTTGCAATCCTCCTGCCTCAGCCTCCCGAGTCGCTGGGATTCAAGATGCCCTCTTCTGAGGTGTGCAGTCCCCTCGAGCACTCGGCCAGGCAGCCCTTGACTCCCTTACTCAGCCTCAAGACCCCACCATGGCAGCTGTGCCTCTCACCACCTCACCATCTGCACTCTTGGACTCAAAGAAAAAGCTCTTAGGTTCTATAGTTCAAGAATATTACAACTTTGGGATCTCTAGCCGCTGGCTTTGGAAATCCCTGAGTTTATTTTGTATAATCACTACCATGTCCAGGTGGGTGGGAAAGAAAACTCCTTTGCCTCCCAGGACCATTTGTCAGGAAGTGGGGAAATGATACCATCTGTTCTCAGACCCTGAGATTTCTACAGGACTCTGACCCAGACATGGGGACAGGTGACAGATAGACACCTACCCAGACCTCCCAGGCCACTGTCTTCATTCCCACTGTCTTCTTTCTCCAGCTTAGAGAATCATTTAGTCCAGGGCTGAGGGGTAGGACTGGAAGAACTGCTTCTCTCATATCACACACATTTGAGAAATTGTTTCCTCAACTTACAGAGTTCAAAGTTAAATAAAATAAAATTCGCCCATTTTAATGCATGGTTAGGTGAGTTTTGAAAATGTTTATACCCCTGTATTAATCACCACTATGAAGATATAGAATCTTTGCATCACCTAGGAAGTTCTTGCTTTGTCGTTCCTCCAAATGCCCTTCAACAGGTGAACAGATAAATAGCATCACACATGGAATATTACTTGGCAATGAAAAGAATGGGCTACAGATAAAAGTTTAACAACATTTATGAATCTCAAAAACATACTGAGAAAAAGTTGAGAAATACACAAAATGCAGGCTATATGATTCCATGTATATGAAAATCTATTATAGGCAAACATTTTCTCCAATGTTTCCTTCTGAAAGTTTTCCAATTTTGGCTTTCATCATTAGGACTATGGTCCATTTTTAATTAATTTTTTTGTATGATGTGAGGTAAGGATCATTCAGTTCTAGCACTATTTGTTGAAGAGACTTTCCTTTTCCCTGTGGAATTGCTTTGATGATGTTGTTGGAAATCACTTGCCCATGTAGGTATGAGTCTATTTCTGGACCATCTAGTCTGTTCAGTTGATTTAATTATCTATCCCCATTCCAAAATCACACTGTCTGCTTACTATAGACCATGGTAAGTCTTGAATTTAGATGGTATGAGCCTTCCAACTTTGTACTTCCTTTCCAAATTGTTTCGGCTACTTTTTCCACTGCATTCCACAAGTTTAGAATCAATTTCAACAAAAGTGCCTACCGTGATTAAGTCTGTGATTGTACTAAGTTTATACAGTCTATCTTCTGCATCTGCAGGTTCACAAATTCAACCAACCTGGGATCAAAAGGATGCAAAAGCAAAGTGTTTGTACTGAAGATGTATAGTTTATTTCCCTTGTCATTACTCTCTAAGCAATATAGTATTTACACATCTTTAACATTGTATCGGGTGTTATAAGTAATCCAGAGATGATTTAAGTATATGGGAAGATGTGCATAGGTTGTATGCAAACACTGTGCCATTTCATATAAAGAACTTGAGCACGGGCAGATTTGGGTATCCAGAGGGAGAGACCTGGAACCAGTTCCCCTTCCGGATCTAAAGATATGGAGTTCTCAGTTTGCTGAGAATTAGCACCTTAAACAATATTGAGGCTCACAATTGAGGAACAGGGCATTTGTTTCCATGTGTTTAGATTTTCTTACAGTTCTCTCATCATAGTTTTGTAGCTTTGAATGTATAAGTCTCACCCTATTTTATTAAGTTCATCCCAAGTATTTAATGGTTTTGGATGCTATTTTGAATGTCATTGTTTTTCATTTCTTTTTCCTATGCACTGTAATTACATGGATTTTAATCTGAGTTTTCTTTTCTTTTTTTTTTTTTTTACAGAGAGAGGGGGAGAGAGAGAGAGAGAGAATCAATTTTATTTAGTTTTTCATGTGGCTTTCATTGCTCTGAGACTTTGCTGTGTACACGGTGCTGGGGTTTGAATTCAGGTCCTCACACATGCTGAGCAAGCACCATAACCATTGAGCCACTGCTCCAGTCCCTCAATCTGAGTTTTCTAATTGATTTTTTTTTTTTACTCTGAAACTTTGCTAGAACTCAGTATTAGTTCCATAGCTTTCTGTGTAGGGCATTTAGGATTTAATTATACACAGGTACGTTGTCTATGAATAAAGATGGTTTTCCTTCTTACCTTCCAATCTACTCACCCTCTGTTTCTTTCTAATGCCTCATCTCAGTGGTTAAACCTCCAGCAACCATTGAATTGAAGTGCACAGAGCAGCAGCCCTGCCTTCCCTCCTGGCTCTCCACTAAGTGTGGCATGATGGGAGGTATTTTGTAGATGTCCTTTATCGGGAAAAGGGAAGTTCCCTTATTGCCCTAGTTTGATGATAAATGCTCATTTTTCAAATGTTTTTTTCCACATCTTTCAAGATGAGCATATAGTTTTAGTTTTTTCATAGAGCAATTTACATTGATTGATTTTTCAAATGTCAACCCAACCTGGATTCCTGGGATAAATCTCGTCTGATCATGGCACATTATATTCTTACGTATCGTGGAATTCAGTATGCTGGTGTTTTGTTCAGGGCGTGGTGTTCATGAGGTACATGATCTATCATTTTCCTGTCTTCTAATTCCTTTCTTTTATTTTTTTAAGGCTTTTTTTTTTTAAGAGAAAGAGGGACAGTGAGAGAAAGAAAGAGAGAATCGATTTTGTTTAGTTTTTCATATGGCTTTCGTTGCTCCGACACTTCCTTGTGTACATGGTGCTGGGGGTTCAAGCCCACATTCTTTCGCATGCCAGGCAAACACCATAAACCGCTGAGCCACTGCTCCAGCCTCTCTTTTGTTTTTTTGTACCAGGGAACTCTGACCTCATAAAATGAGTTAGGATGGTTTGCTATTTCCTTAAAGAATTTAAATTTTATATTAGTTCTTTCTTCAATATTTATAGCATTTTTGTCTTGCTAAAGATGATATTTGTCTTGAAACTAGAAACCCAGATGGCTTCACTGGTAAATTCCATCAACTATTTCCATGTCTAATATTGTTACTTTTGTTACCATGGATCATTATTATTTTAGTTAGCTTTTTCGTTGATGTCACCAAAACACCAGACAAGAACAACTTAGACAAGCAAAAGTTTTTTTTTGGGGGGGGGGCTCGGCCCCCCTCCTCCAGCCACGCACATCCCTGCCCATAGTTACCACCCAGTGAGTCCACCCAAACCAGAACAGATCGATCCGGTGACAGCTCTCATAATGTAATCTTTTCACATTCCTGCGTTAATGCAGGAGTTTTGGAGGGACGCCTCATAGCCAAACCATAAAACTACTTATTTTAAATGTTTAAGTTAAAATTGAGTAACATGGGGGTTGGGGATGTAGCTCAGTGGCAGAGCACTTGCCTAGCACGCGTAAAGCCCCGATTTCGGTCCTCAACCCTGAAAAAAAAACCAAAAAAATTGAGTAGCATGATACTCTATTATGATTTCTATATGGAGTTTATGTTGATTATAACTTTATTATCATTTTATTTACCATTTAATTAATTTCCCGCCTCCTTCCTGTGTTCCTCATGCTGCCGAGCTCCTTTCCCTGAATGTAAGCCTCATGACGGAAGGAAACCTGTCAGTCTTATCAATCTACACCCTGTGCCTGGGAAGATGGGTTCCAATAAAAACTTGTTAAGTTAGATGAACAAATAAGCTCTCCTTTTTTCCCTAGCTTTTCAGTTAATACCCTTAAGTTTTCAGAAGCTGAAAGAAGCAGGAATGACTTGTCCCTCCGAGCTGCCTAAGGCTACGCGGCCCAGCCAATGCCTGGAGTCAGGCTATGAGGGAACAAATATCTTGTAAGTCGTCCCTTTGCTAAATGGACCTCAGACACTTCTAATCATGATTTTTATTTTTTATAATTATATTAATTCATGTTTTCTAATGAATTTCCTATTTATAGCTTGTACTAGTTTGTCATTCCTGAAATATATATGTGTGAGTGTGTCCTTTAACAAATAATTTGCCAACCGCCTATTCATTTAATTTTATTTAAATTTTTTCACCTTTCCACATGCACATTCTTGGTTCTTACCATGTTATATATTTTAGATGTACACACACTTAAGTATAAATACGCTCTTGCAAAATATTTAACATTCTATGCATGTTTTAAATTTACTTACATGAATTCCATTGATATACATTTATTACTTTGCTACAATAAAATATATACAAATCACGAGTGAAAAATTATTAAAAATTATTAATTTAGCTAGCTATGACCCATATGCAAAAATTAATTGCATATGTATTCACAAACAATAAGCTATTAGAAAATGTGATTTTGTAAAGATCTCATTTTTGAAATTTTTTTTATTAAGGACTTGAGTTGTACAATCATAAATGCATATTAAATAACAATGTGATAGTATTTGATCCTAAACAATAATTATCCCCACATTGCCCATACCCCAGTCTCTTAATTCTTCCATATACCCCTGTAAGAGATATAAATATATGCATATATACATACGTGTGTGTGTATGAGTTTCCAGAATTAAATGATTGCATAAGTATTATTTGACTTCAGGGGGAGGGTAAAGAGTATGCTACATTGTTGATTGTCTCCCTAGATCCCCTCCCTCTTCCATTCCCCTGCTTCTCCCATCCCCTCTTCCCCAGCTACATGTTTATGGTTCCCCTAGATTATGTGTTGCTATGCCTTTGGTGGGTAAAGGCCTCCTTTTGAATTATCTCTGTGTGTGTGTGTGTGTGTGTGTGTGTGTGTGTGTTGCTGGGGAGTAAACCCAGGACCTGGTCCAGGCTCGCGCGTGTTCTACCGCTGAACTACATCCCCAGTTGCTCTTTTTAAATTGTTTTGTTTTGCTTTGTTTTCTTCCCCTTAAAATTTTTAACTATTAGTGAATTGAAGTAAATATTTCTTTAAAAAAATTTTTTGCAAGAAAAAATATTAGTCTCTAACGTGTGACCCATGCTGAGGATGACTTAGTAAGATACACCCTGGGTGGCAATGCATCCCTGACTCCTTATGGAATTGATGTGTTGTCCTGACATTTGGTTCAGAAGAAAGTTCTGAAGCCATGACATTTGTTACTCCTTTATAAATAACCTCTTCTTTCCAGTCCTGAGCTTATAGGATTTTTTTTCTAGAGAAACATGGTAGGGATCGCTATGCTCATGGGTCTTTGGCTCCCCCTTCGCCCCTGGAAAACCAAAGGACAGTGCTTTCCAACTCCTCGACAATCTGATCTGCGTGCTAGTGAAGCAAAAGCAGGAGTGACATGCCTCACTTCCAGCAGAACCCTTTAAGGGCCAGTGCTCAACTCTCCAGCCCTTTCTTCCCTTTCCATGACAACCAGAGGAGCAGGTGTTTGCATGCAACTTCGTAAAATCCAGACACCACAAATGCTGAGCCAACTCACAGAGGGCTTTTTTTTTTTTTTTTTTTTAAGAAAGAGGGACAGTGAGAGAGAGAGGGAGAGAGAAAAAGAGATCAATTTTATTTTTAGTTTTTCATGTGGCCTCTGTTGCTCCGACACTTTGTTGTGTACGTGGTGCTGAGGTTTGAGCCTGTGTACTTGCACATGCCAGCAAAGTGCCATAACCATCAAACCACCACTCCAGCCCCCATAGAGGGCTTTTTAAAAATGCATTTTGATTCATCTCACATTTTCTGGAAAGTGTTATCAATTATTTTTATCCAGCAGTATATGCAATTGTCTTTTCCTTAAAACTTACCCTACCTTGGATATCATCACTTATATTAACTTTTGTCAGTCTGATGAGAAGAGTAGTTTTGCATTTATTTTAAATATTATGCATTTCGAGTATATTTTGTTAACATCATTTACTTATTTTTCTTCAGGGGATAATTGCCTGCTCTAGGTTTAACCCCTTTTATATTGAATATTCATTTTTTTTTATTACTGAAAAGACAGGACTGGAGCAGTGGCTCAGTGGTTGGAGAGCTTGCTTGGCATGCATGAGGACCCAGGTTCCAACCCCAGCACAACATACACAGATAAGTAGCAGAGAAACAAAAGCCAGATGAAGAACTAAGTAAAATTGATTCTCTCTTTCTCTTACTCTGTCCCTCTCTCTTTTTAAAAAAGAAAGAAAAAAGAAGAGACTTATTTTTACATGAAGTTAACCAACCTTTAATCTGTTAAACATTTAGACACAATTGTGATTTGCTTTCAAATTTCATATATCATATTTTTGATAACGCCAAATTTTTAATTTGTATAGAGTACGACCTACTTTTCTTCCCTGTGTAGATGCTGGCACTGAGATCATGATTGGAGAGCTCTGGAAACAGGGATGTAGCTTAGTGGTAGAGCACACGTGTAGCTTGCTGGAGGCCCTGGATTCCATCTCCAGCACCAAAAACAAAAGAAAATTCTGTTCCACCAAAACAAAGAAAAAAACAACAACACATAAATTTTAGATTTTCTTTTAGAACTTCCGTGTTGCTATTTCATGTCCACATGTGTGTTATGGTTTGGATCTGGAAAGTCCCCTGAAGGCTCTTGTGTTGAAGGCTTTGTCCCCAGTGCCATAACATCCAGAGGTGGGGCTCTGACCTCATCAGTGATTAACCCATTGATGCGTTCACAGCTGAATGGACTATTGGGAGGTGATGGGAACTGTAGGAGGAGGGACCTAGTTGAAAGGAGTGGGTCTTTGGGGACATTGCCTTGGGGACTCTAGTCCATGGCACTCCTGCACGATTACTCATTCTCCCTCTCCTTTCCAGCCACTATGAGCTAACTGGCTTTCCTCTAGCACCCCCCTCTCAACCATGACACTGAGCTTCACCACAAGCCCCTAGTGATGGAGCCAGCCAACCATGGACTAGGACCTCTGAAACCATGAGCCGTCATAAATCTTTCCTCCTTAAACTTGTTCTTCTCAGGTAGTTTGTCACAGCAACAGTAAGCTAACTCAATAAGTAAAATAAATTTAAAAGTTAAGCAAGTGTGATGTTGAGGACTGATTACTAACAATGTCCGTTACCATCAGAAGGAATTCTGTAAATGTTCTGAAAGATTCAATCATTCATTCCCAGAACATTCATGTTAGGAATCCAGAAATATCCATTTAAGAAAGTAGAAAACTGGGGCTGGAGTGGCGGCTCATCGGTTATGGTGCTTGCCTGGCATGTGCAAGGACACATGTTCAAACCCCAGCACCACGTACACAATGAAGTGTCGGAGCAATGAAAGCCACATGAAAAAATAAATAAAGGTGATTCTCTCTCTCTCTCTCTCTCTCTCTCTCTCTCACTGTCCCTCTTTTAAAAAAATAAAAGAAAAAATAAAGAAAACTGAGGCTTTTAGAAGCTGGTAATTTTCTTTTTTCATTCTTTTTTTAAGAGAGAATTAATTTTATCTATTTTTTCTTCTGGCCTTTGTTCCTCTGGCATTTAGTTGTGTATGCGGTGCTGAGGTTCGAACCTAGATCCTTGCAAATGCCAGGCAAGCACTCCAACCGCTGAGCCACCACTCCAGCCCTTAGAAGTTGGTAATTTTCAAAAAATTTCAGCCCCCCAAAGAGGCAGAGTGGGAAATAGGACATGTGTCTCAAGAGTTCAAGTTATTGGGGCTGGAGCGGTGGCTCAACTGTTACGGCGCTTGCCTTGTATGCTCAAGTACGCGAGTTCAAACCCCAGCACCACGTACACAACAAAGTCTCAGAGTAACGAAGGCCACATAAAAAACTAAATAAAGTTGATTCTCTCTTTCTCTATCTCTCTCACTGTCCCTCACTGTCCCTCTCTCTCTCTAACAAAAAAAGAGTTCAAGTTATTTGCAGCCCAAGTTTATGACTTAGATGCCTTGAAGTCCAAAATTCAGGGTGTGGCTGGCAATGTGGCTCAGTGGTAGAGCAGGTGCTTAGCGTGTGTGAGGCCCTAGATGCAATCCCCAACACCACAAAAAGAAAGAAGACTCAGGTGCATACGTAAGTAAGAGGCCACTAGAGATGCTGTGGATCAGCTCCAAGGAAATGGGAGAGCTGCCCCCTTGCTACCCAGCTTTTATTTCTAAAATGTTGGGACCCTTTAAGGACTAAAGATGATTTTATTTTATTGTTATTTGTTTTCTTATTTCTAGACCTTTGTTTCTCTAAGAAAATGGGGAGGAAAAAGGAATAAAATAAATAAAAATGGTACAATACACACACACACACACACACACACTCACTCACCAGTAGGGCTGGGGAAAGGAAGTAGATAAGCATATGGGAGAGCAGGAACAATGGCCCTGAATGCTCACATGTCCCCCCACCACATGGGCAGAAGTAGCTAGTTCCTCTCAGTCACTGCCCTGTCCCACCTTGTGCTCCTTGGGGACCTCCAGTCCCTTGGGAGGTGGCCAATGAGAAGATCCCTTAAGGGCTAGGGATGTAGCTCGATGGTACGGCGCTTGCCTCTCATAGCATACTCAAGGGTAGGAGTTCCATCCCCAGTACTGCAGAAAGGAAAAAAAAAATCTTAATTTTAAGAGATCAGTATAGTGCAAAAAATTTTAAAGTGAACACCAGAATTCTTTTAATTTTAATATTAATTAAGCACCAAGTGTTTACATACAATATGTCAAACAGTCCTCACAATACCTGTTCAGGGCAGAGGCTGTCCCTCCATGCTGTTTTGCAGGTAAAGGAGGTGAAGGTGACCGGTACACAGCAGCGCTCTCATGACTCTGGCCCTCTTGACCTGGATGAACTGGCTTGAGATGATTTGGCTCTGGCCACCCTGGCATAGCCTGCCCTGGAGTCCCCCAGATGAGAACCTGGAGGCAGCCAGAAAGAGGAATGATAGGCACCCCCTCCTCCTCAGGGTACCTGGAAAGCACAGGCTGCAGCTAAAGGCTGCTGGATGCCCCCAGGCTCAGGTCAGAGGCCCTGCACGGGGCTGGGGGAGATTTCCGCAGGGGCAGGGTGGAATCCAGTGATGCTCTTTCTGTTCCACTGTGGACCATTTCTGCAGACCCGTCCACAGCCCCAGGGAGTAGATTGTGTCCACACTCAGCAGGCTGCCCCCTTAGCAGCTCTCCTCCCGGTCATCAACAGCTGAGCACGGCTGGCTCTGGGGCCAGGTTGAATTAAATCCTCCCCTCCCCTTCCTCCTCTAAGCGATGTGCACTTATTGGTCAGAGGGCACAGGAGGCTGCACTCCATGTCCTACCTGGGGCTGCCGCACACTCTCCAGTGCTGGCCTCAGCTGCCTTGCTGTTTCCCCATGCTACTTCCCTAGCCATTCAAAACACTTCTTAATATAACATTTTAAAATTATATTCATTTACACAAGCAACTTGTGATTATATGTAGATAGACTTTTTAAAAAAAGAGACTGGGAGGGAAGAATTTTATTTTTATTTTTTTCATCTGGTTTTTGTTTTTCCGACACCTAGTTGTGTACGTGGTGCTGGGGTTTGAACCAGGGTCCTCGTGCATGCCAGGGAAGTGCTCTACCACTGAGCCACCTCCCCATCCTCTGTCAACTTTTATTAAAAGCAAACACTGCAAACATTGGTTATAGAGGGCAAAGTTTCGGTGAGGGACCGAGGGCAACTGCAGTTAATAATGCGTTGTATACTCACAAGTCAGGAAGAGAGCAGATCCTTATGCTCTCACAACACAAGAAGGATGAGTACACACTGGTGGGTAGCTTAATTAGCTTCATGTAACCATTTTGCAACGTATCAAAACACGCAAACATAGACAATTTTTATGATATGTATTTTACCCTCAATTAAGCTTTAATAAAGCTGGGAAAATAAACACAGCAGTAGTATTCAGATAAAGAGTTCAAGTTCCTTCACTACTCCTTCCCCGACACTAATCAAAGTCCTTTCCCTGAACGTGTTATTAGTTTCATGTGTAGTTTTCCAGACGATTCGTGTGTTTCTACAGAAAAGGATTTATGTGCACAAATAAACAGCTTCAAGTTCATTTTACCTAAATGAGTGAGATCACACGATACACACTGTTCTACAGCAATCGTTAGTAAGATGGTAAAAAATTTAAAAAGACAAATAAGAGTTAAGATGTTTGGAGACTGAGCCAGCTTCGAATACGAGCTGCGCTTCACTCTTCTTTTAACTGCTACATAGTACTGTGTAGAGAAAGGAGCCCAGAGTCCCATCCCAGCAACCTGCCCCAGCTCCTCCTGCAAAAACTCAACTTGAGACAGGGGCTGTCATGAGCCCTCCTCCAGAGGGCCAGCCCTAACCAAGGTGGGAGTTTGAGCCTAAGCCCACATCCCCCTCCCTCCAGCTCCAGATCCCAGATGCAGGAGGAAAGGGAGAGTCTGGATGGTTCTAGCAGAGTCCTCCTCTGGTCTATGGGGTGGGGGTGCTCACCCCATTCATGCAGGGGCAGGGCAGAGTGAGAAAGAGAGGCAGACCTCACCCTTTGAGAGCTCCCTGCCCCAGGAGACTGAGGACCCTGTGAAACAGCAGAGAACAACACAGAGCAGGCAGCGGACACCCTACCCTGGAGTAGTGTGTGGCAAGAGGCACTTTGGGAGCAGGAAGGAGCCCCAAGCAGTGCCCAGAGCAGGAAAAATCAGTTTGAGGAAACAGATGCTGACACCCTTGCACTGGGTGACAGGCCTCTGTGCCAGCCAGGGCCCTCCCCACCAGGGTGAGTAATGAGGTGCAGGAAGGGGAAGCCCAGTTCAGAGAGGGGGTGAGGAAACCCCAGCCCCCCGCACTCTCGGACCTCTGCCACATGCCTGGTTTCCTGTCCTGTCTGAGTCAGACTGCAGCCAGACAATGACCCAGAGGTTCCAAGGGGAAGTCAGGACATCTATTCTGCTGACAACACCAACTCACCGGGCCACTTAGAGCAGGTCACTGACCCTTTCTGGGCCTCAGCACCCCATCTATTAAGAAACAAATTAGCTAGGTGTGGTGGTGCATGCCTATAATCCTAGAGATTATAGGGAGACTGAGGCAGGAGGATCTCAAGTTCAAGGCCAGCCTCAGCAAATTAGTGAGGCCCTAAGCAACTTAGTGAGACTTGTCTCAAAATCAAAAATTAAAAGGGCTGAGGATGTGCCTCAGTGGTTTAAAAAAAAAAAAAAAAAAAAAACAACCTCTGGGTTGAATTGCCAGTATGAAAGAAAGGAAGGAAGGAATGATTGAAGGAAGGAAGGAAGGAAGGAAGATAGGGAGGTTCTGGAGTCTGTCTGCTTAGTTTTCAACTCTAGCTAGCGTCCAGGTAGTGGGAGTTGAGGACACAGAGAGGAGGCCTGGTCCAGGTTCCTAGGCTGCTTTGTCCCCTACCCTAGGGATGTGTCCCCTCCTGCTGGTCCTTCTGAGGACCCTCCCAACACTTCCTTCCTAGAGTTGCACCTCCCACCCCTTCCCCTGCTCATCGCTCATCACCCCCAGCACCTCCAAGCTGTCCAGGGTGGAAGCACAGCCCTGACCCACAGGAGCCTGGGCATGAGGTCTCTGACTACCCTAAAGGTGGGGCTCGGGATCAGACCTCCAGGAGTCCCTGGCTTGCCACCTGCCTCAGCTTGAGTTTCTCTGGAGAGGCAAAGCCATGCCCTGCAGGAGGCAATGCGGCCACACCAGCCCCCCGCTTCTCATCCCTACCCCTCCCCATGCTCACCAAAAGGGGAGCTGGGCACAGGGGCCAGCAAGCTCCTCCACAGAGGCCTGGGCAGGGCTGAGTCCCCCAGACTCAGCTGGAGGCCTGGACTTCCTCCGCTGCAGAACCCGCCCTCCACATGCTCCCTCCGCCCCTGCCCAGGCCTGGTCACTGCTTCTCTGCTCACACAAATCAGACCCAGCTCCAATCCCCTCTCAGAGCCCCGGGTCCCCTCCCAACAGTATTCACGAAGAGGCCCACGTGGCCTGGAAGATCCCACTCCGGCCACTGCTGCCACCATCACTGCTGTTCCCAGATGAGGATGAAGAGCCTGGAGAGGAGAGCACACCATGGGGCCTGGCAGGACAGCAGGGCTGGAGAGCAGGTGACACTCTGGCCAGAGGTCCAGTGTGTGTTAAGTTCTACATGTGGCCCTGATCTGTGGCCTTGATCTCCAGGCTTCTAGGCACAGGGAGTTTAAAAAGTGGCAGGGCAGACACTGTTCTGAAGGGGCCAATAGCCGTCCACTAAAAGATCCTACGAGAAGACAGCCTGGTGTCACCTGTGTGCATCAGGTTAGTCACAGTGGCCATCCTGGAACGCTGGCTCAAGCCTCCTAGGTCTCAGTCTGGGATGACCTTGGTGCTATATTTTTAGAGTCACCATGCTTGGTCTGAGGAGGAAGACTTTAGATGCTACTGGTCTAAATATACCATGCTTCCAAAAACTGTCCCTTGTCCAGCCTCTTCTATGCGGCCGTGTCTCCAGGTGAACCCCTTCCTCAGGCCCTCCAGGAATGCTCCTTGCTCCCTTTCAGCACCCTCATTCACCCCAGGTTCCCTGTCATGGAAGCCTCTTGGGCTGCTGCTGGGAACAGGGCACTGGGGACTTGCCTAGGTGCACACAGCCCCCTTGCTCTTTCTGTCTTCACGACCTACGAGCCTGCAGCCAGTGGCTTCCTCAGAGATGCTAAAGAGATCACTTGAGCATGCTGACCAGTCTGAGCCCATGTGACCCAGCCACAGGGAAGCCCGAGACAGCCTGGCATTTTCGGCACACAGCAGACACGCACAGATGGGGTCTCGTGAGGGCAAAATACCCCACAATGAGGCACCTGTGCCCAGCTGAGCTTGTTGGTACCTGGGCAGGGTCTGTCCTTCCCTCACGGTCCATATTAGGGTCAGCAAGCTGTAGCCCCAAAACTAAGAATGGTTTTCATAGTTGGAAAAAAAATCAAAAGAAAAAATGTATTTCCTGATGAGAAAATTGTAGGAAAGTCACATTTCAGTGCCCAAAAGTAAAGTTTCATTGGGACACAACTATGCTCACTCACACATTGTCTATGGCTCGTTTCACAAAACAGCAGAGGCATGTAACCCCAAAGCCTGAAATATTTACTCTCTGGCCCTTTGCAGAAAAAGTTCCCCAATGTCTGTCAAGAGTGAAGTATGCGGGCTGGAGCGGTGGCTTGGTGGTTACAGTGCTTGCCTGGCATGCATGAGTTCAAACCCCAGCACCACATACGCAACAAAGTCTCAAAGTCTCAGAGCAAAGAAAGATCCCCCCGCTTCCTCTTTTTATATAAAAAAATAGAGAGTGAAGTGTCTGTGGTGAAGGAACTTTCAAAAAAATAGACAGTCCCAGGGGCGGGGGGTGTGGCTCAGTGGTAGAGTACGTGCCAGCATCTATAAGACCCTGGGTTTAATCCCCAGCACCGCAAAAAATAAAAAAATAAATACCTAGAAATCATCAATGACTAATTTTTAAACAAAGATACAATTTTTAAAAATACTAGAAAAATAAAATCAGAAAGCCAGGCACAGTATCTCACACTTGTAGTCCCGGCTCCTTGAGAGGCTAAGACAAGAGGATCACTTGATCTAAGGGGTTAGTTAGATCTAAGGGGTTGCTGTGTGGGGCAACACAGCAAGACCCTGTCTCGATAAAATTTCAAAAAACCAAAAGAAAACACCAAACATACAAAATACAAATACAGCATTTTTGTTAGATTTGGCAAACATAAAACTGTATTTCAACAAATATAATCAGAATAAACATATGATGAGGAAAATTAAATCATGAAAGCAAAACATAAGGTCTATTTGACAGCTTGCATAAAGGTGATTGATACAGTGGCGTAACATCGGACCCCTAACATTTTGTGCTCCTCAGTCATAATGAAACAAAAGGTAGGAAGTGAAATGGCAACTCTCTGTATTGAAGGCCAGAATGCACACCTAGCACAAACGCCCAGTCTAACCACATTTAAAGATCTTTCTCTAAGAGGGAGAAGAGTTAATTTTTTTCCATCTGGTTTTTGTTTTTCCTCCACTAAGTTGTGTACGTGGTGCTGGGGATCAAACCTGGGGTCCTCAGGCGTGCCAGACAAGCGCTCTACCACTGAGCCACTGCTTCAGCCCATATTTAAAGATTTTTTTTTAAGAGAGAGGGACAGTGAGAGAGACAAAGAGAGAAACAGCTTTATTGAGTTTTTCACATGGCTTTAGTTGCTCCAACACTTAGTACGTGGTGCTGGGGTTTGAACCCGGGTCCTCGTGCTTGCCAGGCAAGCACCGAAACCGCTGAGCCACCGCTCCAGCCCACATTTAAAGATCTTAATGTGACAAACCAGTTCTCTTCTTACTTGTTAACTTGCCTAGTCCAAGAACTATTAATGACATCATCATCTTCAGAAGTAATGTAGAAAGAAATTGTGTTGATGCCTTGTTTTTAAATAACCCAGGAGAAAACTGGTCTCACGCAGGTAGATTGATGGAAATAAAGGAAGGAATTTAAAAGCAGTTTCAACAAGGTCAATACTGATATTCTTAACTTTTACAAAAGGAAGCAAGCGATGCTGTAACTTTGAATGTATCTTCCTCCTTCTTTAGTAGCCAGTTCCAAAACTATTCCATAAAGTTAC
>PVKS010043467.1:0-14862 GCA_004027875.1 Aplodontia rufa | reverse complement strand
CTGGATAATACTAGAAAAAGCATTTGACAAAATCCAACACCCATTTCTTATTTAAAAATAAAAACAGGGGTTGAGGATTTAGCTCAGTGGCAGAGCACTTGCCTAGCAGGTGCAAGGCCCCAAATGCAGTCCTCAGCCCTGAAAAAACAATTTTAAAAAATTAAAAAATAAAAATAACAACTCTAAGGAAACTGAAAATGGAAAAAAGTATTCCTTAAAGTAATAAAAGGCATCCACAAAAAATTTGCAACTAACATAAGAGATCATGGTGAAAACTGAATATTTTCCCTCTAAGTTCAGGAAAAGTCAGTTATGTCCACTCATGCCACTTGTAGTCATCTATGCAAAAGAAGTGCTAGCCAGAGCCTAATAAGATAAAGAAATAGAAGAATCCAGACTGGAAATGAGGAGATTAAAACCATCATTATTTGCAACAGAGTCATATGTGTAGAAAATGCAAGGGAATCTAAATAAAACCTAGCAGAAATAATAAATAAATAAATAATTTATTATAATAATTGTACTAAAAATAATAAGCCTACTAGATACATAAAAATCAGCAGTATTTATGATATTTAGCACTAGAAATAATAAAAATTGAAATAAAATACCAATTATAATAGCATCCAAATATATATTGGGAAAAATCTGACAACAGATGTGAGGGACCTATACATGAAATACTTTGAAATATCACTAAAATATTAAAGAAAACCTAAATAAATAGATATACTGCATTCATTTTTAAGAAGACTAAATATTATAATGTCAATTCTCCCTAATTGAACGGTAGATTCAACACAGACTTGTTGTAAAAATCTGCAGACCTTTTGTAAAAATTGACAACTTGATTCTAAAATTCATATGGATATCATAAGAACCTAAAATAACAAAAACAAAAGAAAACAAAATATTTGGAGAATTTACACTTGTTTTTCTACAAGACTTATCATAAAGCTATAGTAATCAATAGAGTGTGGCAGAAACAGGATGGGGTCAGTTTTTAAATTCTGTGTTTTTATTAGTGCCTTTTGGTTGTACACAACAGTGGGATTCATTTTGACATATTCATAAATGTACATAACATAATCTGCTCCATTTAAATCCCCGGTATGTCCCCTTTCCCTCCACAACTCTATTGTGTTATATAGACTGCATTTTCTTTATCCATTCATCTGGTGACAGACACCTAGGTTGATTCCATAACTTGGCAAGTTGCTTCCATAATTGAACTGCACTGCTATAAACAATGGAATGTAGATATCACCATAGAATGCTGATTTCGGCTCTCTTGGATAAATACCAAGGAGCAGAGTGGCTGGATCTCATGGTGGTTCCTTTACTAATCCTTTGAAGAATCTTCATACTGTTTCCCAAAGTGTACTAATTTTCAGTCCCACCAACAATGCTTAAGTGTTCCTTCCTCTCCACATTCTCCCCACCATTTGTCATTTATATTCTTGATGCTTGCCATTCTAACGGGGGTGAAATGAAATCTCAGTGTAGTTTTGGCTTTGCATTTCCATGATTGCTAAGGATGTTGAACTTTTTTCCATACTTTTTTTTTTGCCATTTGCACTTCTGAGAATTGTCTGTTTAGTTCATTTGACTATTTATTGATTGGCTTTTATGATGCTAAGTGGTTTGAGTTCTTTGTATATTCTGGTATTAATCTTTTGTTAGAGGAGAAGAAGCTGGCAAAGATTTTTCTCCCATTCTGCAGTTTTTTTCTTCATGCACTTATTTCCTTTGCTATGTGGGATCTTTTTTATTTGATGCTATTTCACTTATTGATTCTTGGTTTTATTTCTTGAGCTTTAGGAGTTTTATTGAGATTTCTTCCTGTGTTTGTATGTTGGAATGTTGATCCTGTTTTCTTCTAGTGGTTGCAAATTTTCTGATCTAATTCCTGTTTTAGTTCCAACTTGAGTTGACTTTCGTGTGGGGAGATAGGGATCTAGTTCCATTTTTCAAATTATGGGTATCCAGTTTTCCTAGCACGGTTTGTTTGAAAAGTTATCTTTTCTCCAATGTATGCTTTTGGAACATTTGCAAGAGGACTCTGTGTGGGCTTGTCTCTGTGTCTTTTATTCTATTCCATTGGTCTTGTCTGTTTTTATGCCAATATCATGCTGTTTTTGTTGCTATAGCTCTGTAATATAAATCAATTGAATTTTTTAAGTACAGAGGCAATTAGATGGAGAAAGGATAATTTTTTCTACAAATGGTGCTGGAACAATTTGGTTACACATATTTTTAGCAAAAGGACTTCAGTGCATATTTCACATTATATAAAAATTAATTAAAAATGAATCATAGATCCAAACATATATTTTAAAACCATAAAATTTCTAAAACAAAAGTTTAGGAGCAAACCTTTATGACCTTGGATTAGACAAAGATTTCTTAGATATAACACCAAAAGAATGATTTATAAATGAAAAAAATTATATATCGAATATCATTGAGGCTAAAATTCATGCTCTTTTGATACTGTTAAAGAGAATGAAAAGATAAGATGCATAATGGAAGAAAATCATATATATGAAATGATATGTATGCTACACACACACACATGCACATATGTACACAAGTTTGTGTCCAGAATATGTAAAGAACTCTCAAAAGCTAAGTAATTTTGTATAAAAATTTCCAATTAAAAATGCTAAAAGATTTGAATACACTTTGAGAAGATATACAAAGATCAAATAAGCACATGAAAAATACTCAACATAATTACTCATTAGGGAAATATAATTAAGATCACAATGAGATACTATTATACATCAATTTAAGTGTATAACATTAAACAGACTACCCATAGAAAGTGTTGGTGAGGGTATAGAATAACTGGAATCCATATACAGTGTAGGTAGATATGTAAAAACACCTGAAAGAGTGCAGCAGTACCATAAAAAGTTAAATACATACTGCCACATAATCCATCTATTAACTTTTAAGCATTTACCCAAGCAAAATGAAAGAATGTGTCTCTACAAAGACTTGGATGTAAATGATCATAGTAGGTTTTTTTTTGAAATAACTTTGAAATAACTGAAAACTAGAATCAACTCTAATGTCTATCAACAGGTATATGGATGAGCAAACTGTGGTGGATCTGTACAATGTAATACTACACAGAAATAAAGAGGAATGAATATGAATGAATCTCAAAATAATCATGCTGAGTGAAAGAAGTCAGGAAAAAATGAGCCCATTTATATGCAACTGTAGAAACTAAAAAAATAATCTATATTTCCCAAATGACAGGGGCTAGGTTTTTGTAGGGGGAACATTGGCAGGTGATAGAAAACACAAATCGCAGTAGGAAACATTTGGGTGATAGATATGTTCATTATCTTGTTGCTATTCATGGTGTCATGGGAGTATTCCTATGTTGGAACTTATCAAATATATATACTCTATTGAATATCAATTATAAGTCAATGAAGCTACAAAAAGTTTTGTTTTAAGGAAAGGAAAAGCAAAACTATTGCTCAATAGCATCTTTCTCCTGGTGTAGTGGATGGTGTACGTGATAGTATATTTTCCTCCTGTTATGACATTATAGACTGACTTTCTTCAATGATGTTTCTCTAAAGGTAGGGAAAATGTCTTTTACACTGTTTTGTTTTGTTTAATTTCTCAGAGTTCTGGCAGATAAGTGATGTGATATTCAAATTGAGGTACTTTAAGGGGATGTTCGTAGGGGGACTTGTTTGTTTGTTTTAACCAAGATGAGGTCAGTGTTTAGGGATTTCCTACAGTTATCACCCATAAGTCTGAAGAAGAAAGGAGAAGGAGTGCATAGTATATCCTGAACTCAGAAAAAGCTATGAGGAGATGGCTGTGTAGGTAAGGCTATGAAATTCAGTAGGGGGATAAAAGTCAGCTTTAACAGGTGCAGTGGGAGAGCTGGTGGAGTAGCTACCTGAAGTCACCACTCTGTTCTCCTGCTGGTGCTCCCCATTGGACAAACCCAACCAAAACATAAGGAAAACTGTCAGTGTGGTCTACATAGGTCAGTCTCTTGAGGCAAATAAAAAGGCTCAGAAGGGTGGAAGGGGTCTAGAGGTGAAAGTGGGGATAGACACACATAGAGTGTCTAGAACATGTTGAACATGTGCTCATTTTGCAAATGCTTCCTATCTGATTGATGAATTGCTAATTTAAAAACATTCCACAAAACCATCATATTGTGCCTTAGAAGAATAACTAACTATGCACTGACATTTGAAAGCGCTCATTTTTAAAAACCATCTGCAAATTCACTTGACAGTTATTTTCTCACCATAGTCTCCTTTGCCCATCCAGTTCCATTAAAATTATGCCAAAGAAAATATTTCCAGAGTTATTTGTCAAGTTTTCCTCTAAACTTTTCTTCAGAAGATAGATAATTAGGTACCTATAAGCTTTGGTTAGAACTCTAAAAAAATCTCCCTCTAAAAAAGATTCTCTATTTTAAAAAATTTGGGAAACTCTAAATTTAAAGCATTGAAATCAATTTTTTGTTAAAATGTATCAATGCCCTTCCTATGTAACTGTGATTAATGACTCTCTAGGAATAGGTAAAATACATAATATTTCCCAAGCTTATTTAAACAGATTTTTTTTTCTAATCTTAAGCAAAGAGCTTGCTCTGGTAAACACAGGAAAGACATGGACAAAAGGTCAATGGCAATTCTAGGCCCCATCCATTCATAGATAAACAAAAGAGGGCAATAATTCCCAGGGTTCTTGTAAGGTGAAATGTAGATGAGAATGCAGGTGAGAGTCTCCTCGGAAGGTGAAGGTAAGTCCCTGGACAGGATCTGGGACAGCTGTCATAAAATAATTCCAACTGTGGAACTTCATATTCTAAACCTAATCCACAATGGAGCTAGTGTTTTTGTTAGTTTAATCCTTGGAGAAAGGGACAGAAACTTTCATCTTTGACAATAATGATCAAAAGAGAGCAAAAATAAGGAAATGATTATTTTATTTCCTATTGTAGTTAGGTCCCAAACTGCTAAAATCCAAAATATTTCCTTAGCAGTCTATCAGTCATCCTATCAGACATTCACACAATCATGAAATCATTGTTAGGCATTTAGTGTTCCATCAATTTACAAGAATTAGCTGAAGGGTTTTTAATGGGTCTGTTCTATACTGACTATGGGGACAAAGTGCACACACACACAAACACAAACACACAATCTTTACCAGTAAGATATTCTTAGATACATGTTGAAAGACAAGACTCAAACAGAACTGCTTGTGAAAAAAACCCAATATTAAAAGTGTAAAATATTAATAATGTATTAAAATAAATTTAGAATAACAACATTACAGATAATGGGTATAAAAATTTTGGAAAATAGAAAACAACATATATTCATGGCATCTAAGAAGCTTCCTGCAGGAAAATTGTGGAGACGGGACTAACCACCTAACACTGAACCACTCTTCAGTATGCCTGGCAATGAGCAAGACAGGTTTGGTGGCTTCCACTGCCTCTAGCTGGTCAATCAGGTTAGGGTCTCAGCTTGCCACTGTCTCTAGGTGATATCAGCAAGAACATGCAAAACTCCCTGAAAAGCTAATGCCCAAGCTTAAACTTTCTGTAACACCCAAGTCCCTTTATGTATGCTCTCATACTTGCCATATAAGGTTGCAAAATATCAGGAGCACATGGATACCTCCCTTGAAGCATAAACCCTAATGAGTCCCGCCATATCAGGCCCAAACATTTCTTTCTGTAGGATGATGAGGGAGTGAAGGATGGTTTCTATTGCTCTGTGAGAGCCACCTTGCACCATATGGATTCCCGCCTTTTTTCTTGAGCACCTCACTAAAGAAATTCTATGTACTATATTTGTTTATGTAATACAGATCATAACTTCTTTGGAGAAAAATAGCAATGTAAACTTCAAGGCAGAAAGAACTACTTCCGCCTAGTACACAAGTTGACATGGACCAGTGACACTAAAGACCTTGTAAATATTACAGCCAGAAGACATTTGAAGACAATCTAGTAATTTCTAGTGAGAAGATGGGGGTTATCTGGCATACAGGCTCCTGGAGAGTTTCACCCATTGAACACCAACTAAAGATTGAATGCACGTGCACTGACAAATACCTTTCCAGGAGAGACTTCCTCTGCTCCTTTTTCTCTGAAGAACTGTAATGTAAAAAAGGGAGAAATCAACTACATCAAATATCTGCACTTGCATTTTATGACTGTCATCCTAAGTACCAAGATCAGCAGCCAACAAATGGCTGCATGGATAGAGGTGTTGGCTTTGGTAGACCCAGTTCTTCCACGATGGTCTCACAGTGATGGCAGCCAGACCTTGGAGTGGGAAGGAAGTTGGTTTAGAATTAAACTCTTGACTGCAACTTTGTGGTGCAAGCCACTCAACTGCTTTAAGCTCTAGTTTGCATAGCTGAGAGAGCATCAAGAAAACCTCTTGAAAGGCACAGTAGTGTGAATGCACTGAGTTTGATCATCTGTCAACATCAGTTTGTTCCACAACATTTTCTTTGTCCCAAAGCATGCTGTGTGGCTGTTAGTCCCCTTCCCCACTCCCCAACACCTGTACTGCATTTATTGTTAGCCGTTCATTAGTTCACAAACATTTGGGTCATTTCCATTTTCAGATAAATGAACAATGCCACTGTGAATATTTGTACTTAAAAAATATGTATTGGATGACACTGGATTGCCATCATGTTTCTTAAGCAAAATAAAACAAAAGAAAGCAAATAGAAACATAGTTTCTAATTGACACATATCTTGCACTACACTGACTGTCTGTCCTTCTACCTAACTCCTCTCCATCTCTGACTCCTCCCCAGAGTAACAAAATCATAAAAAAATTTGAAGGTATAAGGGATGTTAGAGAATACCCAGTCTAAGATGCTTGTTTAGATGACAGAGAATTTGGGTTTAGGGAAATTGAGTAATTTAAATACGGATGGATGAGAACATAGCAGAGTAAAACTAAGCAGCAAATCTGGACTTCTCAACTGTCTGGAATGAAAGCCATGAGAGAACAGTTGATCATAGGGGTGGGTGACAGAGGGAATGCATTAAGGCAAAACACTGGACAGTTAGAAACTTGGAAGGACTCAGAAATTCTTGTTATTGGAAGAGAAAACAGAAAATAATTAATTAACCCTGAACCCTGACCAGGGTGAATTGGAGGTGAGGAAGCTAAACTGAAAAAGGAGAGGAAAAACTGACAAGCTTACTTAGGAAACAATGCAGAAAAGAAAGTCAGAATAAGTTAAAGCAGGGCAGAAGCTGCAAAGTTACTTAGGGAGAAGTGCACAGATGATCTCAACTTACTGGCAGAAAACTGGTCGGCAACCATTTTTTAGAGAGCATGCCTAGGTCCATTTTGTTGGAAGGAATTAAATCTATCCCATCTAGAGTTAGCAACAAATGCTATAATAGGAAATACCTTTGAAGCAGGTTGTCTGAGTAATCTATGTAGTGGGATTGCTGCTAGCTGATTGCCACAGTGCTGACAAATAGAGTGGGATGGAGTGGAACACAGAGCAAGTCACTTTCAGGGAGTGCAGCATTGGGGAGGGCAGGAAGTGCCCTTGGCAGCTGACCACAGCTCCCAGACCACAGAAGATGGCAGAAGCCTCCTGCATCCCAGTAGCACCGTGCACACTGTAGAAGTGGTCTACAGATGCATGGGCCATAGATGTCAACCACCACCAAGTGTATCCAGACATGGGACCACCAACATGCAAGCCCTGGCAGCCAGAAGAAGCCACCCACACTTTAGCATTGCTGCATGCTCCCCACAAGTAGCCTACAAGTGCATGCATCCCAGACACTGGCCACCACTGAGCACACCCAGATGCAGACCCACTGACGAGTGTGCTTCAGCCAGGGGCAGCCACTCTGTATCATCCATGAGCAACTGAGCACCACTACCATTGGGCCATTGTGCCTATGCCATGGGTCATCATACCCAACACACCCTGAAATCCACACAGGTGAGCTCATATTTGTTTTGATAGCTCTGGGTACCCAAAACATTTCTACAGATAGGCATGAAGACTATAGTCCCAACCAGAGAAAGACCTGGCCACAGAAAATTAGGGGTCATTTGCTTTTACTCTCCAGAAATTCATTAGGTGCCTGGACACACTAAAGAATGGAGGTAACATCCTAAATTTGTGTTAGATGTGGGCTAGTGTGGTTTCTACCTCTATAACCAGAGAAACTTAGAAGTCAAGCAGAGGAGGTATGGGTATTTATTAAGTCCCCCAAATGTGATGAAATCCAAATCTTCTAGGCCCAATAAAGAATCCATCCATCTCAAAGAGCTTGGAATGGGATAATTTAAGACTCTCTAACATCAGTTCTTGATTTCCCTGATATTATCTTCTGTATTGATTTGATAGGGTTCCTCCTATTATTTGATATCACATTCCTAAAGTCATACCAAATTTAAGAGGTTGGAATAATCTTTGCATTTTATCAGATTATAATGGAATGAAATTGGGAATCAATAGCAAGAAAAACTACAGAATTAACATAAACACATGAGGATTAGTTTTGAATGATGATGAATGAGTCATCAAAGAAATCAGGGAAGTAATTTGAAAATTCTTAGAATCAACTGAGCATAGAAGTAAAATCCTATCGGATATAATTAATGCATTTCCAAGAGAAAAGTTTGTAGTTATGAGTGCCTACATTTAAAAATTCAGAAAAGCCAGACACAGTGGTACATGCCTATAACACCAGTGACTTTGGAGGGTGAGGCAAGAAGATTGTGAGTTCAAAGCCAGCCTCAGCAACTTAGTGAGGCCCTGAGAAACTTACTGAGACCCCGTTTCAAAGTAAAATATAAAAAGCCTGGGGATGTGACTCAGTGGTTATGTGCTCCCGGGTTCAATCCCCAGTACCAAAACAAAATCAGAAAAGATATCAGATCTCAAATAAATAACCTAACAATGCACCTCAAGGTCATAGAAAAACAAGAACAAATCAATCCCAAAACCAGTTTAAGGAAAGAAATAATAAAGATCAGAGCTAAAATGAATAAATAGAGAATTAAAAAATAAAGCATTAATGAAACATAGAGTTGGTTCTTTGAAAAGGTAAATAAGATAGATAAACCTTTAGCCAAAGTAACTAATTACTTAAAATTAATTAATTTTGGATTAATAAAATTGGAGACAAAAAGGGATATTACAACAGATACCACTGAAATCCAGAGAATTATTAAGGACTATTTTGAAAATCTATATTCCAAAAAATTGGAAAATCTATGAAAAAATGAATAATTTTCTAGATACATACAACTTACCAAAATCAGATCAAAAGAATATAGAAAACCTAAACAGACCAATAATAAGAAATGAGATTAAAGCAGTAATAAAAACCTCCCAATAAAGAAAAGTCCAGGAGCAGATGGAGTCACAGCTGAATTTTACCAGGTTTTTAAAGAACTAACACCAATACTCCTCATGTGTTTGTATAGTTTCTGTAGTTTTTCTTGCTATTGATTTCT
Organism: Aplodontia rufa; assembly: GCA_004027875.1. Taxonomy (NCBI): domain Eukaryota; kingdom Metazoa; phylum Chordata; class Mammalia; order Rodentia; family Aplodontiidae; genus Aplodontia; species Aplodontia rufa. Next base: position 5,341 of record PVKS010043467.1, on the reverse strand, counting down.
AATTTCTTTCCATTATTATCCCAAAAGATACAAGGAATTATTTCAACTTTTTTTTTGCATGTGCTAAGACTTGCTGTGTGACCTAAAATACAACATTTTTTTATGTAAGCATATTTAGCCAACAGGGAAAAGCAAATCAAAACCACACTGAGAAAGGTAATCCACTTAGAAAGGTAATCATCAAGAATATAAATAACAATAAAAATGGTAAGAATATGAAGGAAAAGGAACTCTTACATACTGCTGGTGGGAATGTAAATTAGTACAACCATTATGGAAATCAGGATGGACATTCCTCAAAAGGATGTTGAAGAAATCACCACATGATCCAGCTATACCACTCAGTTTTTACCCCAAAGAAATAAAGCATGCATACCCATGTTTATTGCAAATAGGGGGAGGTACAGGGAGATGAAATTGATCAAAATATGTTACTGTGCATGTACAAATGTACTACAGTAAAATCCATTATTCTGCATAATTATTATGGACCAATAAAAATTTTTGAATTTAGACGAATGGTTTCTCCTGACTCCTAATTTATTGCTCTTTCCATTGAACCACATAATACTGGAAATCAAAGAGAAGCGATGTAAGTAGAGAAGAACCAAATGCATGATCGTGAAATGCTAACTTGATAATCACCTATGCTATGTGAAGGCTTGCATAATCTTGGAATCTGTCCTATTCCTGAAGGTTACCCTTAAGAACATCCTAGTGAAGATATATTTAAAAAAAATGAATGGTATCCATAAGAAAAGTAAAAACCTTCTTACAAATGTTTATCTTTTTCTTGTTGATTTAAAGAATGTCTGGGTTTTCAGGGCAGCAACTCTTTTCCAGACAATATTAGAAACAGCTCCTTTAGTCTTCACCTATAAGGGGCAAATATAGACAGGTTACCAAAATAGCACTGCCTTCTCCATTTCATCAGGGCACTGAAGGCATCAGTTTTGGCTACTACTACTCTACAGTACTAACCGGAGGTGACAAAACTTTAGTATTCTACAGCCTGGATCATGCATAGAAAGAAGAGAACAACAATCTTATTGACATAAGGTCAATAGAAAATGGGTCATTCAAGTGCTATGAGAGACATTTCTCTTTAGTCCTTTAATTTGATCTTTCTATCTCATGTTTTACTCCTGTGGTGAAAGCTCTCTCTCTCTCTCTCTCTCTCTCTCTCTGTATGTATTCATATATGCATGTATTGTACCTTCTTGTCTCAAGATTATTTTGGCCTTTCCGTAGTCAATTATGCCAATCCAAAGAAAACTGTCAGAACCCTGGTTTTTGAATAGAGGGTGGTTGGTAACAATTTTCCTTCCTGGCTCAGGACCTCCTAAATAATCCTAAGTACTCTCAGTTTTAAAAACAGTCATCAGAGCAGTTCCACCACCTCCTGTGTTTGTGCAAGTCTGAAAAGGCATGTGGATGGAGTTAGTCTCTATCACATTCCTTACCACATCTTTGGGTATGAGAGGTTAAAAAGAATATACAGATCTTCACAATGCTAAGGCTCATTCATATTCTGGTATGATTTTCTCAAGCACTCTATGAGAAAAGATTGGGCCAACACAACAGCCCAATCTTACAAATGAGACAACTGAAGATTCGAGAGGATAAAGTGCCTTCTCTATGGTCACCCAGCTAGTCAACACCTTGAGTTGAGGGCCCCATATTTTCTGCACACGCCTAGTTGCAGGGTCTTAGGAGTGAGGTGCTAACCAAAGTCAAGGACTCAAGAGCTGTTGTTGATTTGGTCCGAGGCCAGGCATGGCTTATTACGAGGCTATTGGGATGAAAGTGAAGGAGGACTCCATGATTATCTGTCCCATGCCATCCTTCCATTTCTATAACTATAGAAAATCATCCTGGGAAACTCATTCTAATGTTACCTCACAAACTAGCTTTTGGCACTTCTAGAAAGAATTGTCCACCAAAGAAAACTTTTGCTGTTATCATTTATAATTGAGAAAGAAATAGAAACTCTGATCACCACCATGTGGTCTGTTCACAGAGTAGGGAAGGCATTGGGGGCCTTTGGGAAAAGCCATACCTGCTAAGCCTTGATGGAGCAATAAACAGAAAGCTCAAACTGTTTTCTGCAGTCTCTCTGTGGGATATGACCTGCAATCTTCATTATAAAAAGAGAGAACATTGTTTTTTTCCTTTTCAATAGGTAATTCACTCTTAGTAAAAGAGATTGTGGATAAAAATGTCCTGTGCTTTTGAAATTCACAATCTGCTGGACAATAGTCTCCCAGTGTTATGAACACCACAGTGAGAACAAGAAGCCCTTGGGCCTCCCTCCCCTGCCTTTTCCTCTGTTCCCCACCTCTCCCCAACACCTCCCTGCTTCTTCCACCTGTTCCTCCCACTGCCTCCCAGCCCCCAAGACTGCTTTTGTGTTAACTCCTGCTGCCTTCACATAAAATGTCCCACTGTCATTAACAAACAATGACCAGTGTCACAAATGAAATCTCAGCCACCTTATCCTGCTGAGCTCCAACTTGAAAAATAGCAATTTAAAAAATCCTGTTATTTTTAATCTTCCTTCAAGGGAATCAGATGCAAAATCATGTTCTTTTTCATTAAAATGTTCCTAGCCTGTGGGTGTCAACAGAGGAAGTCTGCTGTGTCTTACAGTGACTAAAGAGAAAACCTCCCTCATCAGCAAAGAACCAACTGCTGGGAAATGCCTCACCCACCAGAAGTACGGGTCACCTCCCCTCTCTGTTTTGGTGAGCTTTTTTAAAATTGGGGGCATTTGTTCTGGAGTTGTGGGTAAAAGGGAATAAGTTGGGTTTACTACCATCCTTCACAGCAAAGTAAACTTGAGTCAAATAAATGACAATGTTTGAAGTGGTCTCAATGCTTATGACATAAGTACCAGCCTTCCTCAGCATTCAGTTACAGTATTTCGTTCCAATAAACAGTCTCTCCCTCCTTCCTCTTGAAGAATAAGCAACGTCTGCTGTCATACACTGTCTGTTCCCACCTCGACAAGGGAAACCAAATGTCCCAGTGTTATGGCACTCTCAGGTCAGCTCAGTACTGCTTAAAGCTACCCAACAAGGAGGGTGTCCCAAATGAAGAGTTGAATTTCACTCTTGAACAAACCAGCGTTTTCAAACCCAAATCCACACTCTGTGATCAAGTGATGTGATCATCCTCTTTCTAAATTAAGTAGTAGAATGCCAGTAAAAAAGTCCATGAGGCAAGCTGTTCTTCCTGTTAGCCACCCAGATAATGCCTCCAGATAAGGATTGCATTTTTCTACTTCAAGGCATCATTTTGTTAATGAGCAGAGCTATTACTTTGCAGGGGAGTGGGGGTAGAGTGGGAGGGAGGCTAGACTACCACTGGTCATCATGCTCCACAGATACTTGAAGTCAAATTGCTCAAAGCCAGCTTTTTTATTATTTTAGAGACAAGGATGGTGAAAGAGAAAGAGAATCAATTTTATTTAGTTTTTCATGTGTCTTTCGTTGCTCCAACACTTGGTTGTGTACCTTGTGCTAGGGTTCAAAGCTGCATCCTCATGCATGCCAGGCAAGCAGTGTAACTGTTGAGCCACTGCTCCAGCCCCCAAAGCCAGCTTTTAAGGAAAATAGAAGACACATTTTTGTTTCAAATTTCCATCTTTGGAAAACTGAAGAGCCTAGAAAGCTTTTATAAGAGAAGCAGCAGCAAAGTGGGAAAAAAGGCATGAAATACACATATGCAGATTTAGTTAGTCTCTGAGACAGAGAACACGTCAATGGGGGCAGGCTGGGACAGGGGGCAACTTCTGTTCTCCACTGCCTTGGTGTTCCTTAGTCTGGGGAGTGGTGAGGAGGGTAGCCGTTTAGCCTTTACTCTCAGCATGAGGAAGTTGCCCTTAATTTCAGAGAGGCTCTGAATTTTATAGGTGTAAGGAAAGAACAGAATGGAGGAAATAAAGAGAGGGAAGAGTGGTGGCAGTTCAACAGTAACAGGTTTATTGGGAGGAACCTGTGGAGTGGAGCCCAGTAGAGTCTGGGACCCATTATCCACTTACAGCCTGGGGTAGATTTAAAGGGTATGGGGGAAAAGAGGATTATGATGTTACTAGGGAGTTGTCAGGGAAAGGTCCTTTTTTATGATGGTGGGTGTTTAGGGTTTCTTTGCTTGATGGTAGAGTATTGTAGGTGGGTCCGGTGCTCAGGGATAGGTGGGTCAGGGGTTTGGGGATTAGGTGGGTTTTGTTCCAAGATGGAGGGTAAGATTCAAAATGGCATTGCATAGGTCAAGTTCTAGCTAACAATACGGAGTCTGATTCAATTTCTCAAAATGTCTTCCACCTGCTCAGAAACATGTAGAACATAGAACTCTGCTCCAGACCTTCTGAATTGCAGCCATATATGAGAGCAACTGTTCTGGGTGATTTTTCCCCATGTTTTTCATGAGTACATCATAGTTGTACATAATGGTGGGATTTATTATAACATGGTCATACATGCACTCAATATAATAATCTAATTTGGTCAATATCACTCTGAGTAATTTTCATGTCTACTAAACTTTGAAAACCACTGATCTAACTTGCAGAGACAAGGGCACAGGTCCATAGACCCCACCTATGCCCACCTATGACTAAGCCATTTTAGGTATGTCAGAGGGGGGAAGAATTTTGAAACATAGCCTACCTTCTATGCCTTCTCCGTCTAATTTCTCTTAATTTAAAACACCTACAATTTCACATGATTTTATCTCACCCATAGGCTGTCTTTGGACTTATTCTTAGATCTGATTTCTGTGCTTTGGCTTGACCTTATCCAAGCTACCTGCTTTTTGAATATAGACCCTCTCCCTTCTCTTCTCACTATTCTTCTAATAAATATTTCATCATTTTTGTGTGTGTGTGTCCATAAGAACACATTTTGTCCATGTAGACAAGCAGTTTTAGTAATGGAGTGAAAACCTAAATTAAATCTTCCAGTTTCAATTGCTTTGAGCTGATTTTAAAAACTAATTTTGGAAATCACACACCTGAGCAATGTATTATTAGTCTTCACTAACTTTGCTGTATGTAACACCCCTGACTGAAGCCACCTAATGGGTTAAAATTGTTCTCTAGTGAAAGAACCCTTTTTGCTCACCTCCCTTGTTCCCTGGGGAAAGTCACCTTTCATTCTCCTCCCCTGTTATATATTTTAATAATTAACTGAAAGGTTAGCTAAGCCTGGGAAAAGGAACCAAAAAGACATGCATCATAATACTTTATAGTCAGTAATTTTCTTTAGATTTAAGGAAACTATGACATCTGGTACCCTTCAGGTAACAGTAGACTGTGCTTCAGAAAAGCAAACCACCAGGA
>PVKS010043466.1:0-14871 GCA_004027875.1 Aplodontia rufa | reverse complement strand
TGGACAGCGCTGTCCTGGGAACTCTCAGGGGCTGCCGCCCTAAGCCCGTTTCATGAACAGCCTCTCTGCGCCAGGCCCAGCACTGTGTCCTGGAGATCATGGCGCAGACTTGATCGTAAAAGCACATTGAACAGCATATTCGGAGTCTTCCTTCCCAAAAAGACTGATTTGGGGTGCTTTTCACTCACGCATCATCTTAGTAGCTTAGTAGCTGCTGATTTAGGGGGGATCAACACCTATAACCACCTGTCCTATTTCTAAATAAAATCCGCAGGGTCTTCCTGCCCAACCCCAAACTTGGCACCTAGTGGCTTATCCTGCCTGTTTGATGCAGGCAGACCTTGTCACCCCAAGCACACAGGAGATGCTGGGTACCCCGAGAGTTGCCACTCCCGGGCCCCCAGGCCTCCAGGGCTGAGGTGAACACAGCCCCAGCCCGCAGCCGCCATGTGAGGTACCTCCAGGGGCGAGTCCGTTCTTTTCGGTGCTTTAAACTTGTACATGTAATCCAGCAGGTCCTCCTCCTCCTCGTCAGAGAACGCCAGTGGGTTCTGGACCTGGAGGGGCTCCCAGGCCCTCATACCACCCTCGGGCACAGCTCCCTCCACCACTTGCCGACCATCTGCAATCTACACGGAGCACAGCGCAGCACGGGTCAGCGTGGAGGGCGCGAGCCAGGCAGGGTCAGGCACGCAGGGAGACAAGCCAGGCCTGTTAGTCCTCCCGCAGGAGCCAGGACTGTGAGAGGACAACCACAAGTCCCCAGACACTGCACAGACACAGCCGCAGACTCAGAGGGCACCAGGCAGCCAAGGAGGCTTCCTGATGAGCTGGGGGGGCGGAAGCTGCTCTAGACGGGACACCACGCACAGCAGTGCGCAAGCCTTCCCCAAGAGCCAGGCGGCACACCTGGAAGCCGCAGGGGATGACCCTCGCCTCCAAGGCCCAGTGCCACCAAAGCAGAGACGCCCAGGAGGAAGACTCTGAATGCGGATTCCCCGCAAAGAAAAAAAAAAGCCAGCAAGGTAACTACCGCAGTCGGCGCTGAAAAACCCAAACTGGCTGCGGTGTTCACCTTGCCCCGCCCAGCTTACCTGCTTTTACCCAGAGTCAGAAAGCAGCACACAGGGCCCTCGGGCCATCTGGTCCAACCACCATGCAGATGGGAACCTGAGCTCCCCAGGGACACCTGCTACAGCTCCTAAACATGCTCAGCCCCTGCCAGCGGGACGGCTGCACTGTGATAGCTCCAGGTGCACAGCAAAGCTGCAGGGAGCCTCAGCCTGGACAGCCGCACCAGCCTCTGCTGCCATCCTCCGCAGCGGCCAGTAGGGGCAGGACCAGAGCACAGCCGCCCTACCCAGGCCAGGCAAGGCAGAGAGTGACTCAGACTGCGCCTCAGGCAGGGCCCACACCATGGGCATCTCACTCCATGCCTCCCTCAGCCTGCTTGCAGTTTAGGCTATTCCCTGGTTCCTTCCCCTGCCAAGATCCAGGTAGACTCAGGACCTTGGATGCAGACGCCCATAGCCTCAGGACTGGCCTTCCAGGCTTCCCTGCCAGACACTGCAGATGCTTGGGGTTTGCAGGTCAGCTCTCTGCTAGCCCAACAGAAACGTGCTGAGGGTGTGGGGCCACGCTGGTCCTCCAAGCTCCCTCTGAGCAGCTGGCCCAGGGCTGAGTGCACAGCGGCCACCTCCACCCATCTAAGGATCCCTTGCATCACCTTAGAGATGATGTCATACTTCTGACCTTCAGGAGGAGCAAGGGCCAGCACCACCAGGCAGGACTGCAGAAGCAGCTGGAGCTCCCCAACAGGGCACCTCGGACCTAGTGTGGGGCTGGGCACCAGTTCCATGACTTTGCACACACACACAGTTTCTCTAATCCTGCTCTAGGGTCCCAGAGTTCCCTTGGCATCCTAGGGCATCTTACAAGACAGCCCTCTCTCCTCACCCAGAGGCACTGAGGCTGAGCAGTGAGTTCACAAGTTACCTCAACAACACTAACCTCCTGGGACCTAAAACCAAAATGACTTCTGGCATGTTCTCTGCTGCACCCTAGAATGACCCTCTAGCTCCCAGGAGTCCAGGGGAGCCCAGCTATCCAAGCGGGAATGGAAAACAGGCTGAATGGAGGCTGGGCGCAAGGGAGGCTATTGCTGGTAGCCTAAGAAGAAAAGCACCTCCTGGCCTCTGAGTCCCCGGAGCATAACTGAGTAAGTCCACCTCTGGGCCTCAGGTGCACTGTGGCACTGAGTCTGACCCTCTTAACCATTGCAGCTCCCTCCTGGCAGAGCACGAGGAGCCGGACTCTGCCACAGCAGCCCACATGCACTCTGCGCTTCCTGCTTGCCTGACCTTCCCAGCGCCCTCTCCCTTTCCCCCGTTTCTCTTGCTGTGATTTTCTATTCTGCACGTTTGCACAGGCACATCTGAATCCCTTCCACAACAGGGAGGAGCATAAATGAAGGACAGAGCCCTCAGAGCACTGACCCATGGAGGGCAGGGCGGCGGAGTGTCCCTGAGATCTGCATAGGACATGCAGCCAGCAGGTCCTCAGCTGTGGCCATGGGCCTAAGAAGGTGCTTCGGTGCCTAGCCCAACCCTGCTGGCCCAGGACGGGTGTAGGAGGGAGCAGGGTCTTGTGTGCAAGGTGGTGGGGTCATGACCTCTCCCGAAGCTCGGGTGCTGGGCCAAGGAGCCCACCAAGGGGCCAGCCAGCCTCAAGGAAAGGGCAGGGGTCCCTGCTGCCTCCCACAGCAGGGGAACAGGCGTGTGGCCCTGGCTGCCCCTTCTGTTAGTGATCATCCAGCACCTGCAGCAGGCTGGGCCTTGATCCCCTCTTCTCTCCACAGGAGGAGGGAAGGGGCCACCCCGGCCACCCCACCCCGCAGTGCAGCACGCCCAGGTTAGGCAACACCCCACACGGCACACGTTAGCCCGCAAATGCATCCGGAGAGCACGCCCCATCACTTACATCGCGTCCTGGCACCACCGAGGAGAGAGAGGAACACTGTTAGGAGAGCGTCCTTGGGGCAAGATCCACACGCACGCATGCACACGCACATGCATGCACACGCTCACGCATGCACACGCTCACGCATGTTCCACATCTTGGGAAGCTCCTCCTGCTGTGACCACAGGGAAGATGCTGCCGGTGCAATTCCTCCTCTCCCTCCTGCTTGCTCTAACAAAGCGAGGGAAATGACCACCTTGAAATCCACGTCCCCCCCACTTAAGTTAAAGGTGCTGGCTCCTCTCTGCCTGAGCACACGCAGCAACCCCGAACTCGGTTCTATGTTCCATCAAGGCAGCTGGAGAGACAGCAGTGAAACCCAGAGGGGGACAGGCACCTGGCCAGGGGTGGGGAGCTTCTGCAGAGGGGCAGGGAGAGAATGTTCCAGAATCTGCGGCTCTGGGGGTGGCTCTTAGGGTCTATGACACGCTTGTTGGCCTCCCAGATTCCCGCTCTTTCTCTGTCCACCCTGCATGCTCCCTAAGACCTGGGCCTACAGCCTTCGGAGACTTCCCACTCTGGCCCGAGTGGGACAGAAGTGTCGCCTGCGGCATGGGACAGGGTGGCAGTTTCCCATGAGCTGGCACAGGCCAGCTGGCCCCCAGGCTCAGGAAGCAGCTGTGTACAGCCTCTGTCTCCAAGGTGGATGGGGAGGCCCCTGGGGACCAGGCTGGTCAGTCGAGAGGGGGCACGCTGCTGCTCCACCTGCACCCTGCTCGGCTCTGCAATCAGCTCACCTGGCCTCCTGCTCCCACCCACCGGTCTTCAGACCTCGGAAAGCCAGCCCTCAGTGGCAGAAGGCAGACGCTTCACATGGGCAGCGCCACAGCTGGCTCATGCCAGCCTCTGCAGCACCAGGGCCAGGCACCTGAGCAGTGTGCCTTCCCCTTGCCCTCACGGCCAGCAGGCCCGGGTGCCCTCCTGCCTCCCGAGCCAAGCGCAGCTCCACCCTAGGAGCAGGGGAGGCCACAGGGGCCCTGGTGGCTCCAGCACTTGCCAGTCCCTAGTGTGTCTGGCTAAGGCCACGCAAGCAGGAACAGGTCATGGGAGAGCAACACAGCCACCAAGCTGTCACTCAACACCGTGCAGGCAGCGGCAGGAGTCCCCGTGAGAACAGGAGGCCCCAGATGGTCTGCCCCGTGCCCCAGGGTCTCCGGGCTACTCTAGGATGTGACACTTCCACCAACAGCCATTTCACAAGAGTGCACGAGTTGGGTAAGGGGGGACATTTGTCCATTTGAAGATGAAGAAACCAAGGGTCAGTGTAATTAGGTGATTCACACAAAGTTGCACAGCGAGTCAGCAGCAAAGCAGGACCAGGGCTCCCGTGGCTGCACCAGGACCACAGGCCCTGTCAAGTTCCTGGGCCCTAATTTCCCAGAGTCAGTTGCAATTCAGAAACAACTGGAACATCCCCAGGGGTGTCCCCCAGCCCTTTTTTTTTTTTTTCTTCTTCTTTTTTTTCAGGGCTGAGGACAGAACTAGGGGCCTTGTGCATGCTAGGCAAGCACTCTGCCACTGAGCTAAATCCCCAAACCCTCCCCCAGCCCTTTTTATCTTGAGACAGACTCTCTCTAAATTGCTGAGCTGACCTTGAACTTGTGACCCTCCTGGGATTACTGGCATGGTCATGTGCCTGGCCTGGCTTGCTCCTCCTTCCTTCAAAAGCTGGAGATTGACCCTACCCTTGAAGAGGGCTGGACATGGTGACTTGACCCCAACAAACAACCAGACTTCAAAGACAAGGTCATGAAAGGTGGCTTCCTGCCTGCCCTCTCTGGGGTCACTTGCTCTGGGCCAAGTCCTCAGCCACAGATAAGCAAGCAGCCCTATAGGGCCTTGAGCAGAACTGAGGCCTCCACAGCTGTGAGCCTCCAGCCTGGCTGCCTCCACTGCCACCCGTGAGAGGCCAGACTCCTATTCCTGCCCCGCAGACATGGACATCTGCGTGTTAGGAGTGGCCCTCCTGTCCCACCCTGAGCCTGCAGCTGGATGGGAGCCCAGGTCAGCGGAGCTCTTTGGAGCCCTCCTGAGGTGAGCGCACCTGCAGGGAGCCCATTACTCACCTCTACAGGTCCTGCAGCTGCAGCAGCAGGTGCACTCTGTGGGAAGGGGCGCCATCAGCGGGAACCCACCCACAGGAGCCAGCCCCAGCAAGGGGTCTCTGTAGAGACACCGAGCGGGAAGCCAGCTCCTCCACTCCACTTCCCCCAGGTGCTGGAAAACACCCCTCACCTGGCCCACAGAGCCAGGGCTTGCGTCCTGCAGCCCTAGGGAGGTGGGAACAGGGTGAAAGCTTCCTCTGGGAAATGAGTCCAGCCACCCGTTCCCAGAAGCCTCCTCCGCCACTACTTCTGCTTGGGGAAGTCCTCTGGGACACCTCCCTAGACTAAGCCCTGGAGTGCCTGGTGTCTGAGCGTTTGGCCGAAGGCCTAGCTGGCTACCGTCTCATGTACTTGTGGATGCTAATGCATGTCCGGTCCTTGGCACACAGTAGGTGCTCACTAAACACATGCTGACCGACCCTGAATCCATTCCATCAACTCCCCGTGTGCCCTTCCTGGTGGCCAATGCTAGGTGCTCTGTGCATGGTACCCACATCCCTCCGAGTCTACTCAGTCCCTGCCTGGTAGCCCTTCAAGGGTCTCGGCTCCAGACAGCCCAGGGGCCGGGCGGGTGAACTGCACAGTGCCAGCCTGGGTGTGGCCAACAGGAGGGCACTGTCCTTCTCCACCCAGGGGCAGAGCTTGTGTCCTCTGTGCCAGGTCTGTGTGGGCCCCAGCGCGTGAGGTGCGGCCAGCTAGCAAGGCAGGTGCTGATCTGGCCTCCTGCCAGGAGCCTGCAGAGCAGGAGGCGGCGCAGGCAGTCTGGGTCCCTCTGTGCCGGCTTCCTGCACTCTTTCCTCGAGATGCACAGGGCCGAGCGGCTCTCCCTTCTGGGTTATCCGGGACCCCTCACTCTTACGGAGGCCTGCACGGCCTTATGATGAGGCCTCGCTCGCACTCCCTCCTGGCGGTGCATCCTGTGTTCAGTGTGTCTGTGCAAACTCTGGCTTGTGGCTTTGCAAGGTCCGTACGCTGTCGCTGTAGCTGAACTGATAGACTCACTCTGCCCTGGCACCATGCATTCAGGGTCCATCTGTGGCCCCCAGCGTCTGCACAGAACTCCATGGGCTCCAGCTGCCACCTATACCTGTGTGCTTGCCCAGGAGTCTCCACTCCTGCCATCTGCCCGGCACTTGCATATGACCTTACTGTCCTCACAGTCCCGAGACACAGTCTGAGCAGGGGTTATCTGGCCCTTTTGTAAAGGAGGGAATTGTGTCAGGCTCCTGTCACTGTCTCCTTGGGAGGTGGCCGTGGGCTGTTCTGAGCAGGCTCTGAAGCTGGACCTGGCCCAGCAGGGGCAAAAGCAGCTGGTCCTGGTGGCTCAGCAGCCCCTGGAGGCTGGGCTTCCTCCCAAGGACCCTGACCCCTACCTCACTGGCACGGTGGCCCAGGCTCAGCCACCCAGGCTCAGCAGGTGTTGCCCCACTGGGCCTGGGCTGCCTTCCGTCTTCCTCACCGGGAGGGCTTCTCCTTCAGGCACCCAGTCTCCCTGTTGGGTCACCCACCTTCCCTGCCCCAAGCCACAGGTGCAGAGGCCAAGGTAAGGGCAGCAGGGAGGGTAGGCGTCCTGGCCCAGCATTCTCAGTCACCCACAGGGTTGGCAGGGATGTCGCTGTCTCTGCTAGCGGAGGGTGGCGCAGCCAACTCCAAAACAGATCATCCTTAGCCCTGTTCTACCGGTGCTGGGCTGGGAACATGTTCAAGACCCAGGGCAGGGAGCCCTCTTTTAGACACCGCACACCTCTCACACAGTTCTAGACCATTCTGGGTAACTCCAGGGAGGTCTAGGCAGGAGGCCTGCTCTCTGGTCCTGTGCAGCCTTGAGACAGTGCACCACCTCTCTGTGCCTGCTTCCTCTAGAAGGGCAGGACAGACTCTTGAGGGAAAGGGACTGCAGGCCACAGACACCACTTCCCGCCAGTGCAGGATCCCTGCCCAGTGCCTGGCCACTCGTCTTGGGCCTTCTGCGCCAGGGAGCTCCCTGCCCCACGAGGTGGCCCACTTCCCTCCTGGACGCTTTCAGTACTACAAGGTACTCTCTTGGGTGACGTAAATAATACCATGGATGACAGTGGCCTCCATGTGCTGGTGCCAGGACTGTCCTAAGCACTCCCTCTGGCTTGTCCTAGTAGGATCCTACCATAGCTCTCCCCAGGGCATGCTCCTATGCACAGGCTGGGGAGGGGCCCTGTCCTGGCCTCCCCAAGGCCCAGCGGCCAATCACAGTGGACGGATGCCCCTTTAGGGCAGTCACTGGAGGCAAGAGGCTGGGGGTGAGGGCCCCAGGGCCTGGGAGCCTGTGTCTTCCTGCAGCCCACAACAGGTGGCCCTGGTGACAGACCCTTGCCTGGGCCCCACTTGGAAGGTTAAACTGTGTGACCCTTGGGGTTCCACCCTAGGTCCTGAGGGGTCCCCCAGGAGATAGATACCCCACTCCAGAGGTGGCCCTCACCCCTTGGCTGAGCCCCTCTTCACACCCTGGGTTAAAATATTTCCCATCAAAAATCCAGTCTTCAGACTGGGGAGGAGGGCAGGGGACATTCTGAAAGGGGAAGAAACTGAGGGACAACAAGGGGCGCTGGCTCTGGACTGAGGCCCTTCCCAGGGCAGCCAGGGCCCATGCGCCCCAGCCCAGGAAAGTCAGCAGGGAGCCTCCCCAGCCGCACCCCAGCACACGGGCGGGGCCCAGGCTGAGGTCCCCATTGGTATATTTAAGGTCAGGGCAGACAGCCGGCACACATGAAGATTTCAAAAGAATGGCCCCATTCCTGCCGCTTCTGCCACAGTGGGGAAGGAGGTGGGGTCCAGCACCATCTCTACCCCCAGTCTACCCACTGCCGAGCGCCAAGGCCGCTGCCAGCTCCCAAGAACACCAGGGAGCTCTGGCCCAGCTCCCTGCCAAGTCCAAGCCCGGCTGATCTGAGGGGCCCCAAGCTCGCCTGTATCTGCAGAGCAACAGCTGGTCTCACCCAACCCCCTGAGACCCCGGGATGCGCCTGGGCTCTGCACGTGGCATGGAGCCCCTGGGGCAAGCTCCTGCAGGGTGCTGACAGCCAGCTAGACAAGGAGGTAGGGCTTGCTCTGGAAGGGCCTGGCCACCACGCCCACCAGGATTGGGACCTCAGAGCTAGCATGGGGGTGGGGGTGTGCATGCGAATGCTGGGCAGGGACAAGAAGGAGGGCAGAGGGAGGATGGGAAATGTTCAGGGCCAAGAAGGACCACAAGAGGGGCCACCCAGGCAGGCTGGGAGGAGATGCCCAGGTGGCCTGCAGGCAGGTAAGACCCCAGGAGTGTGGAGTCAGAGAGGAGGGTCACAAAGCAGGCTTCCGGGCCCTGTCCATTCATCTGTAGTCCCCTAAGCTTGGCTGCCTCCACCTCAACTCCCCAGACAATCAAATGTCGGAGGGGGAACCCCTGGTGCAGGACCTTACCTGCCTGAGCAGAGTCCCCAGACCAGCTCCATGGCATGGCCTGAGTGGCCCTCTGCCCCTCGCTGGCCAGGCATGGTCTGAGGGACATCTCTGCTGGCGGCAGGTCCACTGGCAAAGCCCTGGGTATGTGACACGTGGTGGACCACGTGAGGCCCCAAGGGGAGGTGACGTGACACCTACCGGAGCTGCCGGCGCTCTCAGAAGCACTCCTGGACATCTTGGGCTGGCCATGTTTGCCGCTGCCCCGCCCAGACCCCGGTGGAGGGGGACCAGAGGGCGCAGGGGCACCGTCTCCCCGGATGGTGCTGAGGTCCTGCATGCTGAAGCTCCGGAGTCTCTCCGACAAGGCACCCTGTCCCTGGACACACACAGAGGGCACAAGTCAGAGGGCTGGCCAGTCGTGGGCAGCAGACGCAACAGAGGCCAAGAGACCCTGTGCTGAGGGCCAGCAGGTGGAAATCGAGGTCCAGAGGACTCCACACACCAAGGGCGGGTGCTGGACACACCAGGGCTGGGCCCAGCACATCCCAGGCCCCGGGGCTCTGCAGGGCTCCGGCTCCAGGCGCCAGTGCTCCTCAGAGCTGCAGCCCAGGCAGCCCGGCTCACTGAAGGCCAAGAGCGGCTTCCTGGCTTCACCCAGAAGAAAATTCACAGAGGGCTGGTTCTCAAAACACAAGACTCTGGTCAGAAAACCAAAACCTAATGTTCTAGGTGCACAGCTCCTGGTATTTTCAAAGGAAACAGAATCTAGCCAGGGTTTTAATATGGCGACATTCGTTCCTTTGATCTGTAACTGTTTATAAGGCACATTACTCACACTGCGCGCTTGAACTTCATGAAAGATCCAAACGGCAAGGAATCAAAGGGAAGCTGACATTTTAGCAAAGAACACCGACCACCTGTACCATTCCTCTTCTGAAGGAGCCGTAGCATGACCCCCTGCAGCCCACGTTGTTCTTTGGTTTAAGAAGTCGGGAGCATGGCTCTGGCTGCCTGGGTGGGGCATTTCCTCGCAGAGAGTGGAGGTGCTCAGGGCGACACCCTGGGGGGCAGCCTTGGCCCTCTGAGCTTCCCTGCCTCACTGCTGAAGGAAACCTGAGGGTGCAGCCGGCAGGAGGTAGGTTCCTGACAGCTGGCCCGGGACTTGTGGCGAGCGGTGCAGGCAGGTACTAGGAGGCCAGGTAGTGAGTCTGGCACACTCAGGGCTGTGCTGACCTCCCTTGCTGAGGCAGGGATGGGAGAGGGATCTTACTTGGATAACAGAGGGAAGAACGGTTCCAGGGTCAGGAGGTGGGGACAAGAAGGCACAACAGACATAACCAACTATCAGCACGATCCGTCAGAGCAGCTAAGGACAGAGTACCGAAGACCAACATGGGTTCAACAAAACAAGCCCCAAGTCAGGTGTCAGAGATGGGAGGAGGGTTTGGAGAGTTTTGATTTTTTTTCTGTTCTTATTTATTTATTTATTCTTTTCTTTTTTTTTTTTTTTTTGGTACTAGGATCGAACCCAGTGGTGCTTAGCCACTGAGCCACACTCCCAGCCCTCATTTTATTTTTTATTTTGAGACAGGGTCTCGCTTAGTTGCTTAGGGCCTCACTGAGTCTGGCCTTGAACTTGAGATTCTCCTGCCTCAGCCTCCCAAGCCCCTGGGATTACAGGTATGAGCACCACACCCAGCTAGTTTTTAAATTTTATTTAATAAAAAAATCATAGGAATGAAAATGGAGCAACAAAGCACGGCGATTTCCCAAAGTTTAAGACACAGGCAGGATGACGCGGCAAATGCAGGAGCGCGAGAGGGCAGGCACACGCGGAGCTGGCTCAGGGTTAGAAGAGGCTTCTGAGCAAGGGAAGGAGATGGAGGCAGCTCCAACCTGCCCCAGGGACAGAACCACGTGCCAGAAACGAGCAACAACCCAGGCTGCGCAGCGCGTGGACGGACCTTATGTGAAAACAGCCACATGGCCCTCCTGGCAGCTCTCAGTCCTCGCACCCTGCAAAGTAACAGCTGGGGGCCTCCACCAACCCCCTGCTGAATCCTTTCCAAACCTGCCAGCCTGAAGCTCAGGAGCTTCTTTATTTCTGCGGCGCTGGGGAGGGAGCCTGGGACTCCACATGCCAAGTAAGTGCTCCAGCGCTGAGCGCAGCCCCGCCTGCAGGGGGGGGGGGGAGTGGGAGCAAACGTTCTGAATAAGGCCACCTGTCCTTGACCAGCCACTCCACTGCACTTTCTCTGCCCGCTGATCCACTTTCTACAGCAAAACCCTGCATCCGGTGTCATTAGGAAAGAACAAAACCGCAGCTCGGCCCCTGACAAATATAAGAAGACACAAGTGCAAGTCACAGCTGCAGTGCCCAGTGCTGCTCCAGAAGCCACAGAGGGGAGGTCAGGAACTACAGCCTGCTCCAGCTCAGAACAAACGACACCTTCCACCTTCGAGCCCTGTCTGCAGGGCAATGTCCACCCGGTGGAATGTCCTTCAGGTCTGCACCACAGAGGGTGTTCAGAAACCCCAAGGACGCCTGGGCTGCTTCCTGACATGGAGCTGCTATTGAATCCAGAGAAGGAAAAGTTCACTCTGGCCCAGAGGAGCAGGAGGGGCTTCAAGACCCCAAACCAGATAAATGGTCCAGGACCAACTCCATCAATGTGGGCTGCTCAGGTTGGAGGGATGCAGCGGTGGGCATCACACGTGCCCTGTTAGCAAAGAGCTTAGTTTCTCTCCAATGTCACTAGCATGGTGAAGACTGGACAGGGCAGGGCTGAGGAAGGGGACAGCCTCCACCTGGGCCCCTGTCAGGGGAAACCAGAATGGCACAGAAAGAAGACTCCTGAAAATAGGTCAGCCCTAAGACTAGAGCTGTGGCTCAGTGGTTACAGCACTTGCCTGGCATGCATGAGGATGTGGGTTCAAATCCCAGTACCACGTACACAACGAAGTGTTGGAGCAATGAAAGCCACATGAAAAACTAAATAAAACTGATTCTCTCTCTCTCTGTCCCTCTCTCTTAAAAAAAAAAAATGTCAGCCCTGACCCAGCTGAACACCCCAAGCTGAGGCTGTTAACATCTGTAGCCTCCCGGCCCACTTGGTCTCTGCTCAGAACCGCGTGCCCGCTCACCCCCATGGCGCCCAGGCTGCCTGCCTCTCAGCTCTGCTGTGGCTCTCTGTGGATACCCTGGACTTGTCTTCTGCACCACCAGGCGCTGTCCAGGGCTCTTCTGCAGGACTGCACTCCCTGCTGTGGGAAGATCAGTCTGGATTCCCAGCGTTTGGGAGCACTTAACGCCATACTGCCCATAATTCAGCGAGCCACACCACCATGTCAGAGCCTGTGTAGCGCTGCAGAGCGAGGCTCAGCATATCCTGAATGTAGCTGGCCATCCCCAAGCCATCCCCAGGCCCTTCCTGAAGCAGGAGGAGACCACACTCCCAGCCTGCAGCCTCTCAGGCTCCCAGACTCCCACCTGCCTCATGGGTACCAGTCTCCCAGCCTATAGCCTGTAGCCTCTAGGGCTCCCAGGCTCCCAGCCTGCAGCCTCTTGGGCTCCCAGACTCCCACCTGCCTGCAGCCTCTAGGGCTCCCAGACTCCCACCTGCCTGCAACCTCATGGGTACCAGTCTCCCAGCCTATAGCCTGTAGCCTCTAGGGCTCCCAGGCTCCCGGCCTGCAGCCTCTTGGGCTCCCAGACTCCCACCTGCCTGCAGCCTCTAGGGCTCCCAGACTCCCAGCCTGCAGCCTCTTGGGCTACCAGACTCCCACCTGCCTGCAGTCTCCTGGGTACCAGGCTCCCAGCCTGCAGCCTCTCGGGCTCCCAGGCTCCCAATTGCAGCCTTGTAATCTACAGGCAAAGGCACCTACCTCCTCTTGCCTGGTGCAGCAGGAGGAGCGAGCCTGCCCCTGCCCCCTGCTCCCCTGACTGTGTGCAGGTGCCTGGAACCACATCTCGTGATGAGGTGACTCGGAGCTGTCCTCCAGGCCTTGAAGACAGCGTGCACCCACCCCGGGCTTCTCATGAGTGGGTCCATCAGTTCCAAGCTTCTCATTCCTGAGGCTGGGGTTCTCTCAGCCACTCCCCCTGTGACATTGCCAACACAGGCTGTGCGTGGATGCCTCTGGCTGTCACTCCCTGTGGTGACAGCCACATGGAAGTCCCTGGATGTTCAACGAGGAAGCAAAAAGTCCAGGCTGTCTACACCAACTGCACTGACAGCTTCAGCCCCAGAACAGGCAGGACAAAGGTGCCAGAAACAACTGCCCCACCCTGCGCCGTCAGTGGCCGGGAGGCTCCCACAGCCACACGGCACGGCTACAGGTGGAAGGTGAGCGATGGTGGCAGGAAGGCCTGGGCCCAGGCTCGGTGCTCCTTCATCCTGGAATTTGCACATGTGAGTGACACACACACATCTGTGATTAAAAGAAGGAAGGAGCACAGGTTCTCGGCGGGAGCATTGTGTCCTGACCGCATCGGCAACAGTCTCCTTCTTGAATGGTGCTTAAGATCACGATGCACCAGAAGCCATGGCAGTGAGATGGCAGAGCAGCCTTGTCTAGCCATCCCCGCTGCCTGGAACTCCCCGGCACACCTGTGCTGCGTCCTGACCCCTGATCAATGTGTGTTGCTCTCCTTCCCCTCCAGCCTGGCTACAGCACACTGGACCCGCCGCTCTGCTTGACAGACATGAGGGTCGAGGAGCTGAACAGATGAACACGTCACCTGGTACAGTGTGGCAGCAGGAGACCCCGCCCTCCCCAATGCACCAGCAGGTCCAAGACAGAGAGCGTCCTGTTGACGGGGTCTTGGGACAGCCACAGGAGTGCATGAGCAGCGTCGGGGGGTGCAGAGTGCACAGGAGAGAGGGCACATACGTGAGAAGCTGGGGGTCCCTGGGAGACTGCCCTGGAGCTGGCCTTGGATGAAGACATAGACCAGAGGGAAGTGCATTTCTTAGAAGGTGTCACCAACAAGCTGCACACTTCATCCTGCCCAGAGCGAGTGCTGGTGGCCCCTCGCCCCCAGGGTGCCTGATGGGTGGAGCCCCGCTTCTCAGGACTCCTGCAGGTAGCCGGGAGGAGGGGGCATTTCTCCCTTAGAATTTCCACCAGGAACGTGCATTGCCTTTTAGGGAAGCCGCATGATTTGATTCTCAGTAGTACCCGCCACTCTCTCGGGGCCACCTGAGGGCCCCATTTCACGAGCACAGGGTTGTACGATAGTCACAAACGCCAGCTGGACCAAAAATTCACATGGAAATATTTAGAAGTCAAAATGAAAACAGAATCGAGGGGGAAGACACGGACCATTTAGGCCCTCGACCAGGTCCTCATTCCCGGAGGGACCAGGGAGTCACAGGGAAAGGACCCACAGAGCACTCAGCCAACCTCACACCACGAGGTGTCTAATGTTGCTACGAGGACCATGACCACACAGGCAACCGGTTTAGCGGGTCAGCAACTGCTCACAGCCGGCAGCGTAACCACGTTCCCACTAGAGCTCGACAGGATTAGTGCTTCCTCCCAGCCCCGCGCAGCAGCCCCCGACAGTGACCCTCTGCGCCAGCCAGGCGCCGCCCCATGCTGCAGGGAGACCAGGCCTCGCCTGCGAAGAAGAACCCGGACCAAGCAACGCAATGGGACGGAGGCCATCATCAGAGCCAACCCACCTGCAGGCGTTAACAGAGAAGAAACCCTGAGGAGTTAACCAGCGTTAGCTGCTGCCAAGGAGCACAGCACGAGGCCAGGGAGGACGAAGCGGGAGCGGCCATGGCTGCGGGAGCGGCCGTGGCTGCGGGGCTCAAGCACGGCACACAGGGTGGGGGCAAGGCCGCCTCTGATCCAGGCTGGGGCGCAGAGGGGCCGTGGCCTCGCTACCCGACCGGATCAGTGTGGGGTTAGTCACGCCTCTCAACAGGGTTACCTGCCCTTCTCTGGTGTCCAAAGAGGAGACAAAACGAAAGAGTCGAGCCACCTGATGGAGGGGACAAAACAGAGTGGCAATAGCAGACACGCAGTGATGGCCATGCCTCTGCCTTCCTGCTCCACTCCCTGGCTCCTGGCTCAGCCCCTCGGGAAGCCCAGGGCTCCGTGGGTCCTGCAGAGGAGCCTTTTGACACCAGGCGGTTCTGCCCAATGAGCCCAGGGCTGGCTGGGGCATGAGACAGGAACAACATGGTGACAGAGGACACCCAGGATGGCGGTCACAACACTGGACACTCAGTGGAGGCCTCAGGTGGATGGGGCCAGGGTGTGAGCATTGGTGCCCGCAGCAGGACAAGACTGGAAAACAAGGGTTCGGCTAAGAGATTTG
>PVKS010043465.1:0-14871 GCA_004027875.1 Aplodontia rufa | reverse complement strand
AAAAGTTTTTGCACAGCCAAAGATCTAGTCAAGAGCATCAAGAGAGAACCTACAGAATGAGAGAAAAGTTTTGCCTGCTACACCTCAGACAGAGGGCTAATATCCAGAATATACAGGGAACTAAAGAAACTAAAGTCCAAACTCACAAATAATCTGATCAATAAATGGGCTAAAGAACTCAAAAGGAACTTCTCTCCAGTGGAAGTCCAGAAAGCCCATGAATATATGAGAAAATGCTCTACATTATTAGCTATAAGGGAAATGCAAATCAAAACTTCAATGAGATACCACCTCATTCCTGTTAGAATCGCAAAAATGAAGAGTACAAACAATGACAGATGCTGGAGGGGCTGTAGGAAAAGAGGAACACTGTTACACTGCTGGTGGGACTGCAAACTGGTTCAGACACTATGGAAAGCAGTGTGGAGAATCCTCAAAAAATTAAGGATGGAACCACCTTAGGACCCAGCTATCCCACTCCTAGGTATTTTCCCAAAAGAGTTAGAATCAGCGTATTATAGTTATGTGGCTTCCTCAATGTTTATAGCAGCTCAATTTACTATAGCTAGACTATGGAACCAACCCAGATGCCCCTCATTCAACAAGTGTATACAAAAACTTTGGTACGTATGTACAATGGAATACTACTCGGGCATTAGAGAAGACGATATTATGGCTTTTGATATCAAATGGATGGAGATGGAAAGAATTATGCTCAGTGAAGTATCCCAATCTCAGAGATTAAAGGGCCAAATGGTTTCTCTCACCTGTGGATGCTAGAATATATGGGGAAGCAGTAGGGTAGACGGCTAAGCTAACAAAACTTCAAATTGTATGACTCTCAGAGTAATGGGGGGATGGCTCATCAGGATACTTGGGGGGGTAGGGAGGGGAATGGGGAAGGGGGAGGGTGTATGAAGAACTCCTAGGAGACTGGAGAGTGGGAATATGGGGGAACCATCCCAGAAGCCAATGTCATTCCTCCACGAGATATCCATTTAATGTATGAGTTCTTCTGGGGGAAACTGCAACAGGTGAAACCCAAGGTGGTCATCCATGTTTTGGCATTACCCCTAGATAACAAAGTATATATACATTGATTACTGTTGGCTTGATAATGTTTCCCCCTCAATTGTATCTCTATATACTTCTAATAAAAAAAATTAGGGCTGGAACTGCTTTCGACCCCGCTATCCCACTCCTGGGTATCTTCCCAAAAGAGCTAGAATCAGCTTACTATAGAGATACAGCTTCATCATTGTTTATAGAAGCTCAATTTACTATAGCTAAATTGTGGAACCAACCCAGATGCCCCTCACTTGATGAATGGATCCAAAAACTGTGGTACATATACATTGTATATATGTATATACAATGGAGTACTACTCGACTATTAGAGAAAATGATATTATGGCATTTGCAGCCAAATGGATGGAGATGGAAAAATTTTTGCTAAGTGAAGTATCCCAAACTCAGAGACTCAAGGGCCAAATGTTTTCTCTCATTTGTGGATGCTAGAATATAAACAGAATCAGTACATTAGATGGCTAACCTAACAATTACCTCATCATGTATGAATTCTTACATGATCATGGGGAACTGTGATAAGATTCCTGGGGGACGTAGGGAGGAGGGAAGGGAGAGGGAAAGGGAATAGGAAGGACATCAAGGTGACCAGAGGGAGGTAGGCTGGGTGAACCTAATCCAAGGGGAACCTCTGACTTCCACGAGAAGTCCAATTAACTTGGATCTTAAGTAAAGTGAAACATGGAACCATGGGAAACCCAAAGGGGGGAAGCCATGGTCTGGCACCAATATTGGCTTGCTCTGTCATTGCACTTTTGTTCTTGATTGTTTGACGATGAACCCCTCCTAGTTGTAAGTCCATGTTTATCGAATAAAAATTAAAAATAAATAAATAAAATGATAAAAAACCCAAAGGTCAAATATTCTCTCTGATAACAGAAGCTAACCAAAATAAGAAAAAAATCAGAGGAATCAAGAAAAGGGAAGGAAATGAAGGAAGGAAGGTAAGATGAGATAGGGAAAGTTCATGGAGTGAGTCTGATTTCAAAAACTTCATTTTTGAACATACGGTAGTGAATCACATGTTCATCAACATGTCACTAAATTTAAAAAATAATATTAATAAATAATAAAAAATCAGTAGAGTACAGGGAAGAGAGTGGCAGGGTGGTGTGGGGAAACTGGGAATGGAATTGAAATAAGTTATACTGCATACTTTAATGATTATATCATCAATTATTCTATTGTCATATAACAAGAGGTGGGAGGAAGGGAAGGGAGGGGCAATACGGGGGACTGAATTGGAACTAATTATACTACATGATTTTATAATTATGTCATTGTGCATTCTATCCTTATATATACCTAAAAAGAATGGAGGAGGGAGGAAGATAGGGGAAGAGGAAATTACCGAAGACTGAATCTGAAAAAGCTGTCCTCCATGCTTTTATAATGTGTCATATATATCTAAAAAAGAACCAATTAAATAAAGAAAAAATAAAGATAACAAGAATCAAATCCTCTTAACCATTTCCACTAACAGACACAAATATTTATTGACCCACTTAATTTTTATTACCATGACCACTTAAATATTGTCTATAGTTACAGCAGAAAGTACTATATTTCTTTTCTATATTTCAAAGTTTTGTTCAACTTCCTGTATTTATTTTTCTACTGAAGTTAATACCTGAGATATTTTTATTTCCCATGTGCCTATCAAAACATTTTTATCCCAACCCCACAAATATTCTTCCTGAACTCTAAAGCTCTTACAAAATTGGATAGTATGTACTCCAGGCATGCTATACAATTGTCATCTGGGGATTTCATGCCCTTGCCTGCTATATAATCCATGTTTTTTCTTTCTCTGTACTGAATTATTTCCTTATCTGTATGGAGCATATCCTTTGGCAGCTTTCTGAGAATTGAGCATGAAAAATAATACTTTGAAAACCTCTAGAAACAAATGTCTTTGATTTTTCCTCCCACAATTGATCAAACCTTTAGCCTTATCTTAGGTTGAATTTTTTTCATAATTCACAGTTTTGAACACATTCTTTCATTTCCTTCACTTCAATCATTATTTTTGAAATGTCCAAAGCGATTCTGATTATTTGTTCCCTCTGTATATATGTGAAATGTTTCTTCTTTATGAGAGATTTAAAACTTTTATCTCCTATCATGCTTGAATCTCTTTTCAATCATTACTTTAGATTCTTAGCAGAGCCATGTCAATCTGGGAATTCTTATCCTTTAATTATTGAAATGTCATTTATTTAATTTATGATTTCATTCCATTGATTTTCTCTAGAAATTCTATTAGTTCAACATTGAATCTTCTGGATTTCATATGTAATCTCTACTTCTTTTTACATCTATTCTCCTCCATTTTTTATTTCATTCAACTTCTTTTAGTATTTTTAAAGTAAAGTAAAATGTATGTGCCATCAAATGTAAATATTTTAAGTATGTGATTGGATGAATTTTTTTTAAGAGAGAGGGACAGTGAGAGAGACAGAGAAAGAGAGAAACAACTTCATTTAGATTTCCACATGGCTTTAGTTGCTCCAACACTTAGTTATGTACAGGGTGCTGGGATTTGAATCCAGGTCCTCATGCTTGCCAGGCAAGTGCCGAAACTGCTGAGCCACCGCTCCAGCCCCTGGATGGATTTTGATAAATGTATATAGTCATGTGACCAATCCGCAATTTATCTATAGAACATTTCCATCACCCCATTCAAAGAGCTCCTACCCACACTTTGTAGTCACTCTGTCTCCTCTGTCCTTAAAATTCATATCATTGAAATCATGCAGTATGTAATTTCATAGTATTTTTAACACTTAACTCAGTTGCTGAAATTTCATTTTGGTTATAATATTTTTAAATTTTAAATTTTCAAGACTCCCTCCTTCCTTATTCTCAAATTAATTCTTTTCAACTCAAGTTGCTCTTTATCCTTGAATGACCTACAACATGTGTTTAGAAGTGGGGCTTTGGGGAAGATGTTGTACCATGACAGGCCTTTTTTGTTGTTGTTGTTTTTAAGAGAGGGACAGTGAGAGAGAGAGAGAGAGAGAGAGAATCAATTTTATTTAGTTTTCCATGTGTACATGGTGCTGGGTTTGAACCCGTGTCCTCGTGCATGCCGGGCAACCACCTTAACTGCTGAGCCACTGCTCCAGGCCCCCATGACAGTTTTGACCTCATCAGTGGCTCAATCCATTAAGGGTTGAATGAACTACTGGGAGGTGGGACTTAGTTGAAAGACATAAGATGAACCCTGAAGGAGTTTTTCTGCTCTCTGGACCCTTCCTCTCCTTGTTTCTCACCAATCATGAGCTGGGCAGCTTTCCTTTACCATGCCCTTCTACCATGATGTTTCTCATCACATCCAACTCAAAGAAATGATGCTGGTTGATCTTGGATGCCAACCTCTGAAATCATGAGCCAAAATAAATCTTTTGATCATAGTAACAAAGGTCACTGACACATAAACTGGGCCTCAAATTCTAATGCATAACCTCACGTTAGCAACATCATTTGATGTAAATTAAGCAATTTAAAATTTTTTGGTTGGATATAGTCACTCTTATTACAGTTTCTTAGGAAAGCTGAAGTGGTATTTCCTGTTCGCATCATGAACTTGTCAGCCAAAAGCAGTTGACATAACATCCTGTCAAATACTGTGAAATAGATCTGATTATTGAATATCACCTTGCAGTGCTGTATATTATGGTATGGTATATAATCCAAATCAATAACCAATACATAGGAATGTTTCTCCCATAGTCAAAAGGATTAAAAGATATGGGAAAAGGGTGCCACCATGTACAATTACATGATATGGCATTTGCAATGTTGGGTATTCTGCAAAAAAAAATCTAGTTGTACACATGGAAAAGATTGAAATCTAATAGTGAAATGCTTCCATCATGTTATCAAATAATAATTCCTCAAATTGAAAGCTGATATTGCCGTTTGAAAGCTGACATGGTCATTTTAGTTTCTTTAGAATGTTTGTATAGCAAATGAATAGTGGGGCCATGTTAATGTCCAGTCTCAGTGATTGATTGTCAAGGGGACCACGAGGAGGAAAAGAACATAAATTAAACTATTTAGATACTTCTTTCAAATAAAACAATGAAATCCTTTGCTAAGAACCTCAGAATACTCTAAAGATCAGCATCACCTTCCACAAAATGGAAAACATCACTTTCCAAGTGATGGAAAAATAGATTATGGATCCCCATTCCTTAATCCAAAGAATAACAAGAATATATTCACATTCTTTGCCAAATACTTTGCAGTCCTCTCCCACTTTGTATGGAATCTACTTCCCCACTCCACTGACATTGGACTTGATCGTGTGAATCACTTTGGGCAGTGGGAAGGCAGCAGACATGATGGTAGCCTACACCATGGGCATTGTTATGCTCTTCCCTAAGCCTCTTAGTTTGTAACTACCACCTTAAGAAAAGCATGCCACAGGTGACTCCTGCTCCTTTGATCTGGGTCCCAGAATGAGATGCTGTGGAACATACCTGAATCCTCTGGTATCCTGGAGTGAGGCTGTTCCCAATGAATTTTAAATGACTAACACATCTGCAAATGAGAAATAAACATTTGCTACTTTAAGCCACTTGAACCCAGGGCAGTTTATTACATAATAATATTTGTAGCAATAGATGGAAAAAGTAGAGGTTACACATTATTATTCAGTTATAGCTTTATTTTTTAGATTTTCACAAGCTTCCATTTAGATTTTCATGAGCTTCCACCCATCATTCCTTGTCCCAAAATCCACCATCTAAGAAACTTTTAAAGCACCTTTCTCCTTTGCAACAAATTACCTTAATTTTACAGAGGCTCTGAGGGTATTTTTTCCTTGCACATTTTACTGACCCACAAGCAATCAAATTATGAGAAATAATTGAGATAATAATATAATGAAAAAATAATAAGTCTTAATTCTCATGATACCAATTAGCCTAGTCTTGTCAGGAAATCACTTTAAAATATCTTGACAATTTTATCTCTTTAGGAATTAAGGAAGATGACTTAAAACAATTTATAAAAATGTAAATTAAAAGTGATACCTGTGATATTTTCTTTTTTTATTATGCTTTATCAATCCCTCCTTGCTCACTTTCCAACTACGTGTTGTTCCTTGACACCCCTATTATTTTAAGTGATGCTCATATCAAATATTTGGATTTTGCCTCCCAATTATAGTTGTTATGTAGAGAAATGTAGAAAGCAGGTGTAGAGATGTTTAGAAATAAGTACATAACTATTTTTAAGCTCATTGAATTGATTATTACAATTGATGTTCATAAATAAAAAAATGGTTTGCATTACGAACTAAGCAAGATAGTTCACTATGAACCATTCTCAGTAAAATGATGAACCATCAAACATTTCAAAAGTATGTCTCTTGACAATGCGAATATAAGAAGCAAATAGTGTGATTGTGGAAAAGTCACTTAAACTTCTACTTTTTCTGCTATTGTTACCACAGACTACATCCTGAACTACTATTACAGTCAAATTAAATCTTCAGCAAGGAAAACATTTTGTAAATGGTGGATCTGAAGGTGTATAACAATATATTTGAGGATTGTGTCTGAACTTTCACAAGGGAGTGAAAGGTTTCTATAATTTTATTTTACCAAAGAATGCTAAATAAGATCAAATGGATGAATATGTACATTAATCTTTGCAATTTACAAAGAATATTAAAATACAGAATTTTCACCAAATCTGAAAACAACACACACTCCTATTATTTTCATTCAATGGATGAGGAATCAAAGGTTCAAGGATGCACTAGTGAAGACTTTCATGTTATATAAAGTGGAAATGAGATTTAAAATTAGGTGTTTTGATACTGACACTTGTTTCATTCCCAAAATACCATGGCACAAGTATATATTAAATGTTTTGCCTGCAAATGAAGACAAATGAGCAAAAATAATTGTTTTAATTTTTTTGTTTGTTCAGCATAGTCATACGTATTGGAGGGAGTTGTTACATATTCATGCATATGTGGATATTGACAAAGTAAGTTAAGGCTGATCCTAGTCCAGGATCTCCCTACTTCATCTAGTCCCTGATCTCAAGTCTCCTCTGCAATACCCCCTTGTTATAGATAGAAATAAGCGTATACATGTATATTGATTTTTGAAATTTCTGAATTTCTCTCCCTGCCTGTGCATAGTTGGGCTTCTCATGGGAGCTGAGAGTTCCCAGCTTCATTGACAATCCCCCTTAACCCTCCCTCCCCTCCCTGCCTACCTCCCTTCTTCCCCCAACTTCATAGTTATGGTTCCCCCAGCTTATGTGAAACTTCAACTATGTTGAATTTATTATGTAAAACTAGCTAACTTTCAACCTGTCTTAAATTTTACTAACTTCCACATATGAGAGAATCATTTGGCCCTTAAGTCTCTAAGTTTGGGATATTTCACTCAGCATGATTTTTTCCATCTCCAACCATTTGGCTACAAATGCCATGATATCATTCTCTCTAATAGCAGAGTAGAACCCCATTGTGTGTGTGTGTGTGTGTGTGTGTGTGTGTGTATCCATATGTATATGGATATATAGATGAATGGATTCAAAAACTGTGATATACATATGTATATCACAGTTTATGAATCCACTCATCCATTGAGGGGCATCTAGGTTGGCTCCAGTTTGGCTATTGTAAATTGAGCTGCTATAAACATTGATGTAGCTGTGTCTCTGAAGTATGCTGATTCTAGCTCTTTTGGCTATACCTAGCAGACCCAAAAAGCTCAATCACAAGACTTCTAGAGCTTACAAATGAATTTAGCATAAAGTGGCTGATTACAAGATCAACACTCATAAATCAATAGCTTTCCTATACTCCAGCAGCAATTCTGCTGAAAAAGAAATCAGGAAATCTGTCCCAAACACAATAATCTCAAAAAGAATAAAATAGTTGGGCATTAATCTAACAAAGGATGTAAAGGATCCCTACAATGAAAACTATCGAACATTTAAAAAAGAAATTGAAGAAGACCTGAGAAGGTGGAAAAATATTCCATGTTCTTGATTAGGCAGAATCAATATAATTAAAATGGCCATTCTGCCATTCTGCCAAAAGATTCAATGCAATTCCCATCGAGATACCAATAACATTTTTCATGGTTATAGGAAAAGCAATTCTCAGATTCATTTGGAATAACAGGAAACCCTGAACAGCCAAAACATTACTAAGCAAGAAAGATTAAATAGGAGGTGTTACAAGTCCTGACCTGAAATTAAATGTAGGGCTATAGTAACAAAAACAGCATAGTATTGGTATCAAAACAGACATGAAGACCAAAGGAACAGACTAGAAGGCACTGAGACCAACCTACAAATCTTTAACCATCTGATATTTGACAAAAGGGCCAAAGATATAGTGTGGAGGAAAGACAGCTTATTAAACAAACGGTGCTGGACAAAATGGACAGACATATGAAGGCAACTGAAATTAGATTCTTCTCTCTCACCATGCACAAAAATCAAATCAAAATGGATCAAAGAATTAGGAATCAAACCTGCAACTATACAATTGGAAGGATAAACAAATAATTTTTTAAAAAATGGTACAGGATTTCTGATTCTGGTCAAGATGAAACAACACTAAGGGAATTTATTCTCCCATGTTAAGCAACTATAAAACTGAGCATGATATTTGAAACATTAGTTTTCAGACAATAAATACAGGCGGCACATACAGGGTCCTAAGAAAGAAGCAAATGAGGTGAGAAGATTTTCCAGCTTTCACCACAGAGAAACCTGCCAAGACACAATTCAAAGATAGGGAACCTGTAATTTCCTAAGTGGTCTCCTGAGATGAGGAGACAATGTTAAAATTCTAGGGAGACCAAGACAGCTGAAGTTCATAGGGCATTGTACCAGACAAGGAAGAGCTTCCCAGATACCAGACATCAGCAAAGGAGCACAAATGAGCCTCCAGCTAGTACTCTGAGTGCATGTGTGTGAAGAAAGATCAGGAAAGAACCACCTGGAGACAGCACTGCAAGCAATCTCTGCAGCTCACAGTTCTTGCTTTCAATCCCAACATGAAAAACCTGATAATTCAAAAGGAATGAGGCAGACAGTTCATGAGTAATTACTGCCTCAGGAGTAGGTCAGTTTTGCCCCCAGGATAATGATGCTCTAGACCCATTTAATAAAACTTAAAAGTAAGCTACAAGGGTCAAATCTTTTTCAGACAGGGTAATCTACCATCATTGTTTTCCATGGAAGGGAGTGTTCCTGGAATGCAAGATGTGTATTAATAAAATTGGACACTCCCAGATAAATAGAATGAGATGATCACTCTACATAGCTAAAGGGTATTTATATAAATACAGAAATATCCAGAAGTGAATAAGAAAGAGTTCACAAAATTAAGAATTTAATTTAAAAAAACTACCAGGTTTATAAAGAAGCAGGAAATTATAAGCCATGATGAAGATAAAAAATATACAACTAGATAAGACAAATATGATAAAACATAGTTATAAGTATATTCTATATATCCATGAAGTTAAAAGATTTTCCATGATAAAAAGGGACATGGAATAGCTGAACTTCTAGAGATAAACAATACAATGTACAAGATGCTAAATAAAATAGATACTGAAAAGAAAAAGATTACTGAATTAAAGACTGCATTAGACACTGAAAAAGAAAAGATCAGTGAACTTGAAAACACAAAGGAATGCAGCATCAAATACAACCTTGAGGCCGGATACTGTAAATGGAGCAGCAGGGAGACGTAGCACAATTTTGAACAGTTTATAGTTAGTAAACATTTAATTGCTTTCCCTGAGAGAATGGAGGAAAGGGGAACAGAAAAAAATATTGGAAGAAATATAATTTTTCCAAATTTTATAATAGCTATAAAATCATACAAGAGTCCTGAAGAACTCCAGGAACAAAAAAATACATGATGAAAACTACCAAAATGTATGATAACTAAGTTTCTTTTAAAAGGTTATGCAGAGAAAGTCTTAAAAGCAACTAGAAGAAAAAAATAAAGATGTATTGTTTACAGAGGAAAGACTTATAAATATTAGATTTGTCAGTAACAAGCCAAGCCAGACCACAATGAATAAATATTTTTAAAGTATAGAAAAAAAATCTGTCAACCCAGATTATATACCCAGCCAAAAATGTTTCATACCTGTAGACCAAATATGGGCTCTTTCAGACAGACAGAAGCTGAAAGAATTCAAAAAATTTGTGCTACAGTAAGTATTAAAAGAAGTTAATCAGACAGAAGGAAAATAATAAGAGAGAGAAATATGGACCAAAACAAATGAAGAAGACCACAAAAGAAACTACATTGTTAATATGAAAGAATTCTTTGTATTTCATTTATTAAGTTTAATCATAGTGTATAATGTTACATATAGAAAAAAGTAATCATTTTTAAAATAAGGATGTTCAGGGAGTTGTAACAAATAGAGAATTAAAATGTACAGCAATAGCATAAAGGTAAAGGCAACAGTGTCAGGTCCCCGTAACATGCTAACAAAGATATCATTGGTATCTTATTTGTATAGTATTATTTGAAGATAGATAATGATAAGTCAAAAATGCAAGCTGTCAACCCTAACAAACATCTCAGAAAGTGACAGCTGATCGCTAATGGCAAAGAACCAAACAGGAATCATAAACATTTAATCCCCAAAAATGCCAAAAAGAGTGAAAAGGGGGAAATGATAGATGTGACTTATAAAAAATATAGCACATCTGAATCCAATCATACTGATAATCATTACATTTAATTGTTTTAAAATGTGTTTAAAAAACTAGAAATTATCATTTTAAATAAAAGAGCAATATTCAACTATATAGACTGGTTACATATAGTGAACTTAAATTACAAGAAACAAATAGGTGAAAAACAAAACAATAAGAAAATGCACTTTGCTGAAAACAGTCAAAAAAGTTGACTTTATCATATCAGATGAAGCATAGCAAAAGTATTACTATAGATAAAGGAGGGCATTTCTTGGTGATAGACAGGCAATTCATCAACCAGTGCATAACAACTATTTTTATGCACTAATAATACAGCTTCAGATTACCAGAAATAAAAACTGATAGAACTGCAAGGAGAAATAGTCAAACCTCCCCAATTACCCTTCCTGAGTAAGTGATAGAAAAATTAGCATGAAACCAATACAAGTGAAAGATGTAAATCAAAGCCAAACCACTGGAACTGACACATTTTGTTATATTACATTTTTATTAGTTATTTTTAGTTGAATATAACATTAGGATTCATTTTGACATAATTTTAAAAGCACAGAATATAATTTGTTCTAATTCAGTCCATAATACTTCCCCTTTCCTTTCCCTCCTCCCTCTCCCTGTTTTTTTCCCTCTACTCTACTTATCTTTCTGCTATTTACTTGACTTTTTAAAAAATTAGTGTCTTCTGTATGTGCATAATGGTGAGATTCATTGTGGTATATTCATACATGTATATAGGAAAGTTAGGTCAGATCCATTTCACCATCTTTCCCTATCCCATCCCTTCTCCTTCCCTTCATTCCCCTTTGTCTAATCCATTAATCTTTCTTTTGGTTTTTAGCACATCCTCATATTGGATTAACTTCTGTATGTCAGAGAAAACATTCAGTCTTTGACTTTTTAGTCCTGGCTTTATCTCCAGTTGCATCCATTTGCTGGCAAATGTCATTAAGTCATTGTTCTTTATGGTTGAGTAATACTCCTATTGTACATATACCATTCATTTGTTGAAGGGCATCTAGATTGCCTCCAAAGCTTGGTTATTATGAATTGTGCTCCTATAAACATTGATGTGGCTGCATCATGTAGGATGCTAATTTTAAAGCTTTTGGGTATATACTGAAGAGCAGGCTAGTTGACACTTATGATATACCACTTCAACTATAGCAGAACACACATTCAAGTGCATATAGAACACTACCAAGATAGGCTATGTTCTGGGCCATAAAACAGGTATGAATAAAATGTTAAAAATAAAATTACAAAAATTACATTATCCCTCTTCATGAAATAAGAAATTGCTAACAGGAAGATATGCAGACAATCCTGAAATATTTGTGAACAAATTTACACATTTGAAAACAACCCATGGTTTAAAAGAAAATTCAAAAGTAAAAGAAGAAAGTATTTTGAACTGTTTGAAAACAAACAAACAAAAAATCATACCAGAGTCATTGAGGTGCTTCTAAAGCAGAAATTTCAGGGAAATTTATAGCAATAAACAACTTACGTTAGAAAAGAAGAAAGATATCGAGCTAACAATATGAGTTTCCATGCTTAAAACACATGAAAATAAGAGGAATTTAAAACAAGGAAAAGAAGAAAGAAAATGATAAAGATTGAAATATTGTAATAAAATAGACAACATAATAATATAGAAAAAATCGATAAAACCAAAACTGATTACCTGAAGAAACCTATAAATTTGAAAGACTTCTAACCAGCCTAAACATAAAAGAAAAAAAGAGATGTAAATTACAAATATCAGAAATATTCTCCAGACATTACAGATATAACACAACAATATTCTGAACATTATGCCAATGAATTTCACAACTTAAATAAAATGGATCAATTTCTTGAAAGATACAAGCTACCAATGCTTATTCAAGAAACAGGTCATCTAAATAGCCCTATATTTGTCAAAGAAATTACATTTCTGGTTGGAATTTTTCTGAAACCCTGGTCTTGGATGACTTCATGAGACTATTACTGAAATTTTAAGGAAAACAGAATACCAGTTCTATACAAACCCTTCCAAAATATCGAGGAATAGTATCTCTCAATGGATTTTTTGAGGCCAACATTATGTGCATATCAAATTCTTACAAATTACCAGAAAAAATCTTCTTTAATATAGAAACTTTTTTTCATTTCAACACATGTGAGCACAAGCAGTTGACAAAATCCAACATCCATTTCTGATTTTAAAAAATGTTTATATAAATAGGAATAGAAAAGAAATCCCTCAAGCTGGCAATGGACATCTATGAAAAACTTACAACCAACACCATATTTAATGTGAAGGACTACTTGTTTTCCCCTATAATCAGAGTTAGTAAGACAGAAACATCTGTCCTCATAACTTCCATTCCATGTTGAAGAGCTAGCCAATTGATTAATACCCAAATAGAAAAAAAAAATGCTTTCATACTGAAAAAGAAATAATAAGCCTGGGTCCATTCACAGATAATGCAATTGTTCATGCAGAAATTTGATGTAATCTACATAAAAAATATAACAGGAACATTTGTAAAAATTGCAGAATATGAATTAATATAGAGTATTTTATATATTTTATGCAAATATACTAACAATGAATGACAGAAAACTGAAATTTATCAAACAATACCATTATGACAATGTGCAAAAGATCTTATACTAAAACTATATTTATAGATGTATACATACATCAAGTTGGATGCATTTTAATAAGCTTATTGAATATCAAATATACCTCAACAAACTGTTTAAAAAGGTGCACTAAAATTATTTTTTTGTATTTTGTTTTATCATATCATTTAGGCTCATATGCTGCAAATAAATTATTTCTGTATTTGTTTTATTACCCAGTGGAAATTAAAGAAACATGCAATTTCAAAAAATAAAGGGTGAATTATTTTTTAAAAAGAGATGGCCAGTGAGAGAAAGAGAGACAGAGAGAATCAATATTTTTTTTTATTCGTTAAAGATGGTCTTACAATTAGGAGGGAATCATTATCAAAAAATCAAGAACAAATGTATATTCACACAGAAAGCCAAGGCTGATGCCATTCCATGGATTCCCCCCTTGGGTTCCCCATGGTTCCATGTTTCCCCATACTTAGCCCCCGTGTTAATTGGACTGCTCATGGAAGTCAAAGGTTCCCCACTGAGTTGATTCTCCCATACTGCCTCCCTCCAGCCTCCTTGATAGCCTTCCCACTCCCTTTCCTCCTCCTTGACCACTCCCTATGTCACCTAACATCCTAGACAAGGTTCCCCTATTCATGTAAAAATTCATACATGTTGAATTTATTATTAGCAGAGCCACCTATCATACTGTTTCTGATTGTATTCTAACTTCCACAAATGAGAGGAAATATTTGACCCTTGAGTCTCTGAGTTTGGGATATTTCACTTTGCATAATTTTTTTCCGTCTCCATCCATTTGGCTGTAAAAGCCATAATATCATTCTCTCTAATAGCCGAGTAGAATTCTGTTTTATATATATATGTACCAAAGTTTTTTTAATCCACTCATCAAGTGGATTAACTATAGTAAATTGAGCTGCTATAAACATTGTTGAAACTGTATCTCTATAATATGCCAATTCCAACTCTTTTGAGAAAGTACCCAGGAGTGGGATAGCTGGGTCATAATGTGGTTCCAGCCCTAATTTTTTGAGGAGTCTCCACACTGCTTTCCAGAGTGGCTGTACCAGTCTGCAGTCCCACCAGCAATGTGACAGATGCTGGAGGGGCTGTGGGAAAAGAGAACTTTTGTTGAGTTTTTCATTGCTCTGACACTTAGTTGTGTACGTGGGTGCTGGGGTTTGAACCTGTGTACTAACGCATGCTGGGCAAGTGCGGTAACCACACAGTCTCTGCTCCAGCCCCAGGGTGAATTATTTTTAAAACCAGTTCATCTCACTGTTCAACGAAGTTGGGATGCAGCACTTTTGAGTGTTGGCATCTTACCTTTCAGATACAAAAAAGCTGGGTAATTCCATGCACCACACCCTAACAGAAAAATGGCTAGAGGTAGAAAAGCATAGCTTCTTCCACTGATCCTTT